>JAULBZ010005956.1:0-12863 GCA_032360805.1 Neoturris breviconis
CCTCTGTTAAACTTTTTTTTACATAACTTTTAAATGAATAGCTTATATGACTAGATATTTTGTGACTTTTCCTATAATTTATCTATGATCATTTTGAAAAATAGAAATCAATGACTAGGAATAGTTTTCCCCTAGCAACCCTATTTTTGACAGGTGGTAAAAATTTATTCCAACAAATATATTTTTGTCCTCTTATTTTTACTTGAAAATCATTTTGGTATATAGTTTGAAAGAAAAAATCACTAAAAAAAATATTTTACTAAAAACTTAATTCAGGGTTAACCTAACTTCCATCAAAAGTTTGTGCCTCCCTCCCCCCTTATACAGTATACAGTCCGGTTATACGGATCCGTATCCAGCTGTCTTTCATACTGTCAATGTTTATTATTTCGATACGAATATTTTTTATCTCAGATAAAGAAATCTCATCCAAATATCATGCCGAAAGGGAAAAAGACGAAAATGCCAGTACACGGAATATGAAAGAAAAAAAAGAAAACAAAAGCAAAAATATTAATAGAAATAAAGAAGATGAAAATAATAATAAAGACAATGAAAATGGCATTTCTTCGTTGAAAGACATGAAAGCAATTTTCGAACAACTGCGTTCTTACCAGAAACAAAAAGAAGGAGATAACGTACCAGAAAAACGTAAAAATAATACCGACTTGAAGTTAAAAGATGAAAATAACACGGAATTGAAATCAGATGATGACAATAATACTGATTTGAAATCAGAGGATGAATTTAATAACAATTCACAGGACGAAGATAATGATGATCTGGATAAAGAAACATCTGACTTGTTGAATATAAATGTCAGTGCTGATGGCAAGCTTGTACAATCTGATAAAATAAAAAAAATTACGAAAGAATCAATATTCAATAAAGAAAATTTATATCCATATCTAAAAATTCCAAAAAGAAATATCACATCCGATTTATTTATCAGCAATAATAAATCAACACAACAACCAATCGAAACTAATAAGTTAATGGATGATATTGCTATATTACGTAATGACCTCAAAACGTCATTAATGATGTCAAATAGGGTGATTAATAAGAAATTAAACCAAGATGAGTATGGACAATATAATTATAATCGTAAAAAATCTTTGATCAGTTTCGGCAGGATTTTGAATAATACCGTACCACAGGCGTTATTACTCGATACATTTTCACCTGTGAAAAGGACTATAATTAATCATTATAACGCTTTAAATACGCCCTTACAAACGCCCTTAATTCATAATTATCATTTAATTGAACCTAGTTCACTGAAGAGAAATACATCACATGGAGCACACGGGGGTGTTCCACGAAACGCCAACGGCATTAAAAAGGCAACCTTCTCACAAATCAAAGATAGAAAAATTAATTCCAGAATTAGAGATATTACAAAATCTCTTCTTAAAGAGAAAGAAAAACTTGAGTTAAAAACGAAGAAAGAAATCTTGCGCAGAATGTACAGTAAACCAACAAGACAACGCCCATCTAACAAAAGACATATGCATCATACAGAAAGTTATAGACTCAAATATAGAAATGTAAATGCGGTTAAAAAATCAAAATATGCAAATACTAAAAAGGTATAATAAACTAAAATGTCAAAATGATTGTAATTGATTGGGTCCTTAGTTAAAAGTAAACCAATCAATTTGAAGTTTTGACACCAGGCGATTTGTCGCATAAAATTTTTTAAAAGTTCAATATGTTCAACTTTTAGGATTAATCGTAGGACTTTTAACTAATCAGCATTCAAAATACTAAGATATTTTTCTTTCCACAACACAATTGAACTTGTTCGCCCTTTAATATACTGTTTGTTGTCGACGCAGTTTTAGACTGGAGTCGTACGTTTCTCAAACGGGGAAAGTCGGGAAATCGGAACTTAAAAAGCAATTGGTATATTCCTATACATGTTCAGACTTTGTTAACTATTTGCTAATGGGAGGGGAACACTTTGACCCCCATATATGTTGTTCAATAATTTCCTTTCTACCTTTTTTACATTTCATCAAATTTTGTTAGCTTTTAGGAAATATATTTTTTTTTGACGTCAGGAAAATACTGACTTCCGCAGAATTTATCGTCCATTTTTCTATGTAGAATAAATCAGCCTGTACAACTTAGAGTCTTTTTATCAAAAGTTATCGAGGCGAAGCTGGGGTGGGTCTCCCATATTACATAGGGTTTAATACTTTTCTTCCCTTTTAGACTCATCTTACGCACTCATCTCACAACATCTACCATTCTCATTTATATGCACAAAAACATGGAAATAAATCAACGCATATACGAAGACAAATGATTATAAAACCACGTGGTTTTTCCACAGGTTTGTTAATTTAATGCACACAATATGAAAGGCTACCTAGCCGGAAAATACCTGTCCAAAGTCTGCAAAATAACGTTAGAACAACGTTCTCAGAAAGTTGTTCTAACGTTATTTTGCTGACTTTGAACAGGTTTTTGCCGACTAGGTAAAGATTATAAAATACGGTCAGTATATTCCCATATATGGTAATGCCCTTACAATTTATGGGGATATACGGCATCATATTTAACAGTATTTTACGCTGTGACTACATCAGCGTATTTTGATCAGAGATCACGCTCTCACTTTGATTTTTTTGTTAGCATCTCTTTAGGAATGAAGATCTAATAATTGTTTTAAGCGGAATCAAGTATACAAAATAAAATGATTTTGTTTTAGTTTCGGATACTTTAATACCGTATTTGATTGAAATAAGCGCATCACATTTAAATAAACGCTTCCCTTGAATAAGCACGCCTATTTAGATAAATATTTTTTATTAAACGCCTCCCTTAAATAATCCACTCATTCTTTACCCTATTTAAGGAAATACGGTGGATACAAAAGGAATTGCTTATCATTTCAGCCTGATACCTCTTCTCGGCTTCCTCGTGATCATGGCTCGTGGTCATGGATATCACATAAGAAAATCTGAAATGCCCAGAAGCTAATAATCGAACGAAGGATTATATATGTAGCCTATTGACTACGCGCTGATTATTCGCTTCATTAACGAGCTATAGATACATAACTTATCACTTGACTGACATCATTAGGGACGTTTTAACTAAATAATTGACTAACATCACTGCCGACACGAGTCGTCTAATCAACACCGAAATGTTTTGATATCTAGATGTCAAAACGACGTTTTTTTTGACGTTGATTAGATGTAGACTGTCTTCTAATACACAAGTAAAGGTTGATGTATATTAGGCTAAAGATTTGCTGCGAAAGCTAGAAGGCATTTCATTAAAAACAATTGATCCCTCACATCATGTGACGTCGATTTGTACCAATAGAATGTCTTATTTTGGCTTTTGCAGGGAAATTTTAGCCTAGTTGAAATGAATCTTCACGTTATATGTTTTTTTTTTAACATTTACAGCTCTCTCCTACGCTGACAAAGAAGGACATGACGTCACATTTAGTATTAGTACAGAACTTTTAACATATGCAAATGCACGGCGAAAATGTATCTCAAAAGGTGGTGATTTATCGAGTATCGCTGATGAACGAGAAGGGGAATTTGTCGTTTCTGAAGTTATATCAGAGCCTGATAACTATTGGATCGGATTTGATGACCAAACAACAGAGGGAGAGTTTGAATGGGTTGATGGGTAATACATTGTAACGTAGTTTTAGGTTACCCTACACTCCAATCCTGCTAAATGCATAGCCTAAAGGCCGTTTTCCATTAGCGTAAAATTCTGCGCGGAATACAAATGAAGACATTCCATTGGTATAAATTGACGTGACGTCAATTTCTACCAATGGAATGTCTTCATTTGACTCATCAAAGTCCACAACAAATATTCAGAACAACGTTTTTAATATTGTTTTAGCGTCTTCACTGCCTATGTTGAACAGAGAGAGAAACAAAAATATCAGATAAAGGGATTTTGTTTTATTTATTTCCATCATGGCCGATAACGTGACGTTTCTAAACTAAACTCCACGTGCAAGAATGTCAACTGGGTAGTCTCTTGTATGGACTGAAAATTGTCATATATGGCTACATACTGGGGCACAAAGTCCTTTTCCTATTTCTATACGAAAAATATTGAATTTATTATTTATATTTTTTTGTTGAAAATTTCAACATTTTCACAAATACAGTATACTCCCGGTAACTCGAACATTGGATAAGTCGAACTAAGTCGAACTAATTCCCTCGGTCCCTTGAACCTCGCTTTAATACTTTCTCATAAATACTACTTGAACCCCGGTAATCCGGACATTCGCTATCTCGAACAAAATTATTGATCCTCACGAACCAATCTCTTTGGATAACTCGAACATTTTCTATGGACATGGGTTTAAAATCGAAAATGAGGCCTTAACATTATTAATATTAGAGACTTTTTTTGGGTAAAAAACTGACTATTTTTTTATTTCAATCAACCTAGAAATGTAGTTGAAAAGTGGGAAATGCCTTTTTGCCAGTTTCACGTTATTTGAAAAAGAGCCTGTAAGTAAAATCTTTGAGTGAAAAAAAACCCTTCATTAAGTCGAATTAATGTGTTATATTTACCTCAATTCGACTAAATGGGAGCTTCGCTTAACTCGAACATTCGTTTAGTCGAACTATTTTCCTTTGCAGGTTCCAAATTCTTGAAATTTTTACCTAAATTTTTTTTTTCGCCCCCTTTTGCCTTACGTCCTCTAAAAAACAATCATATATTGCTTTTCTCTATGTAATTACTTGCTAAAAACTTTCGAAGCCCTTTTTCTATGCTTTCTCCATAAACATTGTATTTATGTTCTACCTCTTTTTCTACAACATAAACACCTCTTTGAATGTGTGTTTACTTCTGCAACGCAAATTCCCTCCCGTTAATACCCCTCGTCCCGAATGTATCTTTTTTCAATTTACGGTATCGAAATTACGGTATCTTTTTCGAATTTCAAATTTTTGGTAGTTTTCCCTAAATGACTAAAATTGTGAAAAATTATGGAAGATATTTTTTGTCAAAAGAATGATGAAGTCAGCAAAAAATAAAGCTAAAATGTTCCATAAAATGAATGCTCATGACCTTAACATTTGTGTTACGTGATGTTTTGATCGAAGAGGGAGGGTGGTGGATTCTGCTTGTTCCACACGAGGTCACAATATCCTGCCCATAATAGAGTTAAACTTTGTTCCAAAAGAGCATGATTTTAACTTTATCCTTTAAAAATCATTCTGTTTTTCATCAAGGTTTAATTTCAGAAAAGTGTCCACAAGGACATGTTTAAATATGACGTGTGAGTGAATAGATGCCTGTAAAATCTAATTTTAATTTCAAGCAATGTTTCCAAATCTTATCACACATGGAAAGAGTCTTCTTTGTGTAATTATCGTCTAACGACTTCGTCAAAACGTCATAACGCCATATCAAATCGTTTTGAAATTGCTAAGAGGATGATTAGACGATGCTACCCTGCCGGCACACGACGTCGTAGCAAAGTTGCAACAACGTCCAAACGACGTCAACGTCGTGTGCCCATTGGGTAATGTTAAGAACTCAGTAGATGGGGTAAGAGTAATTAATCACTATGGGTGAGGGCTCTTTGAGCATCATTTCAGACTTGTAACTCCTTCACAATGATTATTTGCTCTTATTTTAGCCCTTGTCTACTAAGGTAAAGTCACTTTCAGTTAACATTTTTGCGAATGAATTCTCCTAGAGGAACTCCGTCTTTTGATACATACCTTTTTAAATAAATTGTAATGTATGTTTTTAGAATACCTTATCTATATTCCAATTGGAGTAATATGGAACCAGATGACGGGACATTAAAAGGTTCAACTAACATACATGACGAAGACTGTGCCATTATTACATCGACATTCGACTGGAGTGATGTGAAATGTACAAATAAATACAAATTTATATGTAAACAATCTAACGACAATACAAAACATAAGCCTATATACGAAGATGAAATTAAACGATTAAATACTAAGGTTCCATCACAGAACATTGGTCTTTCGGCATTACCTAACTTAGACACAGAGACAGAACAAAAGACGAAAGACGAAACTGGTCGCATTACATCTTTACCTTTTCTACCAAGTAAAGCAATTATGCTTCCTACAACTATCCAAGAGGATAACGGACACGTTTCATCAACATCGAACGCAGTTTCAAACGCTAAAACAGTTCCACTTCCCGAACTTTCCAATGTTACACTGACTTCAACAGATCCACTTACGGAAGTAAGCAATCAACTTATTGCTGCTAGAATGAAACATTTTACGACATCAGCTGAAGCTATGTCAAGACCAACATCGGATTTAAATGTCCCTATTTCTAGCATTAATAAACAAATAACATCACAACAGATATCTGCTCAAACATCGGATAAAATGACCACACTTGCCCAAACATCGGATAAAATGACCACACTTGCTCAAACATCACCTGAAGGAACACCAAACGTGGATCAAACAGCAAAATCTTCACAAATATCTACTGAAGGAAATCCAACAATAGATAAAACAGAACCAAATAATGTCGAAAACAATGAGGTACAACAAGGTGGAAATGGAGGACCAAGTCTTGAAAAATCAACCAATGGAATTCAAAGAACAGCTGATAGGAACTCACCCAAACTAAGCCCTTCAACCAACATGGTACATCAGCAAGCCCATCAAAAAGATGGCTTACTAGGAAATGGTCATGGTATTGATTTCATTTCCCTACAAGGACCAGCTTTAGGGAACGCTGGATACAGCTCGGATACATTGCCTTCAAGTATGCATGATATAGGAACAGGTCATGCTGTTACTGATGTCATCAGTTCTATTTTCAAACCTGGAGATAGCTTAAGTAAGTTGCCTTCAAGTATTTATGACCACAATGAAGAGCATACGTTATCAGGAATGAATGCCTTACCTGGCATGTCAAAATTATTATCAAATCCAAATTTTCAGATGGCAAATAAAATAGCACAAAAGTTAGCTCCAGAGATGGTACAACAATATTCCCAGAAGTTTCTACCAGATATTGCACTCGTTCGACAGATTTGTGGCAGGACATGTGGAGAAACGGCCGCGCAAATGACATTTGGCAATCCTGAAGAGATTGGTATCGTATGCGGTAAATCATGCGCAAGAGCATTATTGTCCATGAGCTCCGTAGAATTTATGACTGTTTTGGATAAAATGAAAGATATCGAGAAAGCTCATGAAATTACGCAGTTTGAAAATAAAAGGAAAATTGCTGCGACAGCCATAGCATCAATATTGCAACCTTACATGCCTAATGTGCCATTATTACCAACTTTGGCGCCTGCTCCAAGTGAGGATACTAAGAAACAGGATGAAGACAAGGAAAGAGAGAAGGAAAAAAAAGTTAAGGAACAAAAAGAAAAAGAAAGAGAACACGATTTACAAGAACCTCCTGAACATGTTTCAATGGTATACCCAGGAATGTATCCGGTGATGCCCGAAGGAACATTGGATCATAATCCCACCAGTTCTTTGTCCGTTACACACGTCGTGCAGGGTCCTGTTCCAAATACACTATCAATTATGGATCCTTCATTGCATGGATATGACCAATCCATGGGAGCATATAGCCTTCCTAAAGCTGGCTATCCATACCATAGTAGTTCAATGGATCATTATAAACCGCCAAAAGCTAAACGAAAAAGAAAGAAAAAAGTAAAAAGTAAGACGAAGAGCAAGGAAGGAGTTAAAGATATTTACAAATTGAAAACAGATGAAGAAAAATTAAAAGAAACGCCAAAGATTGAAGCCAAATTTGATAAAATGCATAAATCAATGTTCGGTGTTGAAGGACTAGCTACGATAAAGCAAAAGCTTGTTGAAACTGATCACGAAAACCCATCTACTGCAACGATAATTCCAGAAAGTACGAGCGTAAGGGAAAGTCTATCGGAGAATTCTAACGAAGCGGAAAATAAGGATCTGATCAATGCAGAATCAATTAATAAAAAACTAGAAACATTCACCAAAAGGCTTCCTCCAGAAACAAAAGAAAAATCGTTAAAACAGGGTATGGTAGAGAAGTATAAGTCTTTTGCTAAAGATATTGCAAGCTATATTAAGAACAAACTCACTGCAAATGTTGGAAACGATGTTGGTGACGATGTTGGTGACGATTTAAGTTCATTCATCGATCATAAACTAAAGGAAAAAGTTGGTAGAAAAACTGTTAAGACTAAAACTGCTGAAACAAGGCATCTTTCATGGAATTCTGATGATAATGGCGACATGAAACTTGAGCAATATAAACGAAAGAAGCTTGAATGGTTAGATAGAAAACTGAATGATTACCGACAATACTTACATCAAATTGCTGGCCAAAATAATGCTGAAGATTTGTCTCAAATGAAGGCTCAGATTGAACATGATTTAAGTGACCTTGGTGGAAAGCAAGTAGAAGAGATTTCATCGCCAGGATATACAGAAAAACAAACAGCGGATGGCAAACAAGTATCCGAAATTTCATCATCTGAGTATAACGAAAGAACGGCAACCTATGGAACGGGAATGGGAACGGGAAAGGGAATGTCACCATTAGGATACACTGAAACGGCGACCGATGGAAAGGGAATGTCACCATTAGGATACACTGAAAAACAAACAATTGACATTTATCAACGATCTAATACTCACCAGACATCTACAAAACAGATTGTTAGGAGACAAGGTTAGATAAAGAGCAAAACAAAAATTCTACCAATAGACAAACGACTTTGTTAGAACCTTAAGATAGCCTCAACGAGGGAGAGTATCTAGTACGAATTTATAACTCCATTTACGGACTGTGTATCCCACGAATGGAAATAATGAGACTACTCTGGAGCGTATAAATAAGCGGGTGGCTTAAAATTTCTTTCAAATTTATTAAGCGGAGGCGGGGCGGGGGGCTGGCAAATTTCTGTATTTACTTTTAACCCTATTCATGCCGGGGGAAATGCCCCTTCTTCCGGGTTTTTTGGAATAACATTTTATCGAAAAATCTATATTCTGGAATTTTTCAGTATTATTATTTTCCTTTTTGTGATTAGAATTCCAAAAAAAAATTTAGGAAAGGGCGTTAACCGCACGAACCACGCCCATTTTATGGTCAACCCTTAATTAGCATTTTAGCAAAATATTTTTTTTGATGTCGTCATTACTCACGATGACGTCATTGCTGGAAAACAGGTAAAGAAGAAAACTTATAAACTATATATTAAAATGATTTTCAAGCAAAAATAGGAGGAAAAAAAAATTATGGAATTTTTTTTTTACCACCTGTCAAAAATATGGTTGCTAGGGGAAATTATCCCTAGTTACCAAAAAATGAATCATAGATAGATTGCAGGAAAAGTCACAAAATTTATATTCATATAAGCCATTCATCCAAAAGCTATGTAAAAAAGTTTAGCAATTTTGTCAATTTTGTTTTGGTCCGAAAATAGTTAAAATTATGACGTCATCAAATAAAATTAGGATTGTCTATAACTCCGCCAAGTTTCAAATCCTCAGCATTGTTCGTTCCGAAGTTTTTTTTTCTTTCAAACTAAATACCAAAATGATTTTCAAGCAAAAATAAAAGGAAATATTGTTGAAAATCTTTGTTTACCACCTATCAAAAATATGGGAAAATTATCCCTAGTTACCGAAATATTTATTTTTCAAAGATAAATTGTAGGAAAAGTCACAAAATTTCTAATAAGCCGTAAAGTTATGTAAACAGGTTTAGCAAGGGGGGGGGCTTCCATTGCTATTGCGGAAAATCCCCATGCGGAAAAAGCCCTGGGAACGAGATTGATTGTTTACAATCTCCTCAATTTCTGTCTATTTCTTCGTATTGATTTGAAAAATCGATACCAATTCCAAGTTCTGAAAACATGATTTTGGGAAATGTATAACGGTTTTAAACAACATCTAAAGAGACTGTATACAATCAAATTATTTAAAATACAACTGATATTTTAGCCCTCCCGGTCTTACAGAGCCCCTAAAAGGCCCAGCCTGAATAACGCTTTTTATCTAAGTCGAAATTCGGAATTTTTCCTTGAATTTTACCGGCTCTCAAATATTTATGTTAGTGCTCGTAGATAATTCATAGGAAAGGTTCCAGTCGTATAAGCATTCATTCAGAAGTTATGAAAAAATTATGACAGGAGTAGCACGTTGTTCCCCTTGGACGCCTAAATAAGATTAACGCGATTTCAAGGAACGAAACATTTCGTTCGAGATAAATTTATGCTATGTTGGAGAAATGCTAATTTTAATTGGCGTTAGTTGGCAAATTATTGTTGTAACCAGGATGATTCTGTTTCAGCTCAATCCGAATTTATTAATTCTGGGGAAGAATCTAGACTCAGTGAAAATCAACCAGAACATGCTTATGTAAATACATGGAGGCAAGAATCTGGACAAAAATATTACAAAAAGAATCATTTAAAATCAGTAACTGGCTCAAAGCGAGATGATGTTATTTGGAATCGTAGACATAGCATGATATCCATGGCTCAAGCTGCAGTTGAACGTAAGGAACGGGAATGAGTGTTAACCTATTCACAAATAATAGAATTGAGGCGTTGGCTGCTTAATGCCGAAACGTGTTGCAATGCAATAACTTCGTTTTTGAACCGTAATTTCAGTTATTACATTGCAACAAAATTTCTACTTTGAGTAACCAAGGCCTTGTTTTCATCATTCGTGAAAATGTCTATTGCGTCAACGATCTTAGAATGGATTGATCTCTTTACACTAAAAATGCCAATCCATGGAAAGCTCATGGACATAACACCATTCTGTGCATTTTAATTTCTGTTGAATTCAGCCAAATTTAGTTTTTTGACATATCGCAGGTTAAATTTCTTTTGTCCTCCCGTAATTTGTCAGAATGTTTTTCAAGCAAAAATAATACCAAGAATAAAAGAAAAAATATTCCCAATTCTTTTTTTACCACCTGTCAAAAAATTGGTTACTAAGAGAAAATTATCCCTAATTACCAAAATAATCTTTTTCGAAATAATCCTAAATAAATTATAGGTAAAGTCCCAAAATCTCTAGTCACACAAATCGTTCAAAAGTTATAAAAAAGTATGACAGGGGAGGGGGGAGTAGAAATAAGATTAACTAGTTATTCACTCGGTACATCACGTTATTTATTCAATTTAGAAAACCTTTTTCGCGATCAATTGTTAAAAGATAAAAACACTGTCATTATTCATCCAAACCTCGTATTTTTGTTTCTTAGCAAAAATATTACGAATTACCATCAAATCAGTTGGATGTTTTGATCCTCCATTTCATGGCAGCAAGTGCGAAGAAACAGTTGGTTCTATTATAGTGAATGGTGAAGAAATGAGCCAAAATAAAGCTGGATTTAATTTTGTTACTCTTGATTTTAAAACTGGTGAAATGTTAGAAGCAACATCTTTTGATACTCATGGTGAAGCCGGGGCTTATGAGAAATTGGAAGCATTTTTGGGTGGTTTGGGTACATGGCAAATTATTTGTTGCGCCGTGAAAGATGATGCAAAGAATTATCTACCAGATTCAGCGCTACAAGCGTTTGTATGTTGTTTGTAGATCCATTCGCAAATACATGAAAACCAAATGTTGGCTGCTCAAAGTCGAATTTATTGCAATGTAATACGTTATTGCATTGCAACAAGTTTTACTTTTGATCAGCAGACGTCTCGTTTTCATGTATTTGTGAATAGGTCTATAGAGTCTTTTCTCGCACACTGTAGATAACGTTTTGGTTGGTTTCCACTAGGCAAGAAATTCACTGTGAAAGCCAATAAAGACATTCTATTGGTAGAGCTTAACATCACATGTCATGTGACATAAATGTCTAGCATTGCCATTGGCTTTCGCATATTTTACCTAGTGAATATCAACCTTAGGAACCAAGCTCGTCCCCAGCACCTTTTGACTTTTTTTTATTTTGCTTGGACCTTTATAGGTCCGAGAAAAATAAAAAAAAGTCAAAAGGTGCTGGGGACGAGCTTGGAGGAATTCCACAAGGCAAGTTCGCTAGCGCAAATTCTAAATGTAGCCATTAGATGGACAGGAAGTGGGGTCTTTTGATTTATTAATATTCCTATTAACGGTATGAAATGTATAATTTAACTTGTGAGCAGCCAATATATCGCGAAAATATATGAAGAGCCATATCCATTAAAACTATTCAATTAATTTGGTTCTTGAGTCCAAAGTTACATGCAGTGATATATTTATAGTATAAACGGCTTTCCATAATTGCACTAAAATATTCCGGTTACCAGCATCTTGTTCTATCGCTACTTCCCCGACATCATAGTAAGCGAGACAACAAAAGCGGAACCACTTAATCCCACGTTTTTATTATACACCTATTTTTAAATATATCGTGAACAAGATGTGTTCAATTCTCACTAGCAAACAAATTTCACACAGGCAATGTAAATGGTCTTTATTCAAATAGTTAAATTTCTTTATATTGCTACGTTAGAATTTATTACATTAGTGAGTATCCTGATAGATTAATGATTTCTCTGCATAACATTTAGGCAAAGATTGGTGCATCTGACATCATTTCTACAAAGCTAGAATTCCGATCTAGTTATGCATTTATCGGATTTACTGGACCTGAGGAATATCGAGCAAAAATGGATTGGATCCGCGAAGAGAACAGTAAAGCTGCAGGAGGTCCAAGTGTAATTGGTATAAGTATTACCGCAGGTAAGTTACAATTAAATGCCCCCTGGTGTTATCAGTATGAACTTTAAGGAAGTCAATACTACTACAATCGTGTGCATATATATTTGGGAAAAAGGGTAATTTGTGCAAAAATTCGGAATTTCAACTTTGACAAAAAGC
>JAULBZ010005957.1:0-12863 GCA_032360805.1 Neoturris breviconis
AGTATAAAAATAATATAAAAATAATATAAAAGTAGTATAAAAATAGAATATAAATAATGCTGAACATCCACGTAAAACCACAACAAAGAATCTCAAAAGGTTCAATAGTCACCTACTGGAACAAAGTATTTCGGGGATTGGAAAGTAATATACTTTCTTGTTCCAACTCCCCTCACAACACTGATCAAATGTTGCTAACCCGAGTCCAAATTGATGTGTTGGAATAAGAAAAACACTTGGTATATACTACTGTTTCAGTTTCATGCTTAAGCAATCCTCAGGTATATATACATATTGTTTAGATCTAAAATAGAAAAAAAACGTTTATAAGTATAAATTACAAGTAACAGCAGAAATATCACATCTCTACATAACGCTCTTTATTGACATTTTGTTCTCATGTCTACACTTGCTTATAATCTCTGATCTTGTGTTTAACATATTTGGATCGTCCAGGGAATTTATAACTATTAGTTTTTCATTTAAACATAACTTGCAGTAATGAGGTCGTGTTTTGCTACGAATTAGCTTTTTGATGCTCCATTGAATAGATGGTACTTTTGCATCATCGCTCAACTCCCATACGTACTTCGACAACGCAGTGCTTTTTCTATACTTTTTGTGTTTCATGTCTTTGACATGATTTCGATATCTATCTTTAAATGGAGTTTTGCACACTTCGATGTAAACTTTTCTTTCTTCGTCAGTATTATTAGTAACTTCCGCTTAATATACAAGAGAAGGGGTTAAGCATTTGTTGTCTAATGGACAATCTGCTTTTTTGTGGCAATTACACCCATATTCCTTTTGTTTTGGGTTGAGTACTTGCTTGTTATGACCAGAAACAATTGTGCCAATATTCGGCATGCTCGTAGCATACTTTGAAGTTGTTTTTGTTGAATAGTTTGCTTAATACATGGCCTTTAAGAAAGTGTTTTGGTATAAGCCTTAAAACAGATTTCCCTATATTTGTATTGACGCTTTTCGAAAAAGGAGGGTTAAACCAAATAATTTTTTGTTTCCTCTTTATTTTCGCTTGCTTCTCTTGTTAGGTCGTTTCAATTGGTATTACTTTAAGTGTGTATTCCACAATGGTCTCAAATCCGCTTTGAGTGCATTTTTGTAAGGAGTGATGGAACTGTCAAAAATTTCTTTGTTAGAACAGAGTTCCGATATCCTTTTGTTAATAGATATTGGTAACTCATTCAAAACTAGCGGTGGGTGATTTGATTTAGCATCAATATAGACCGGTTGGTTGTTTGGTTGCTTGTATGGTTGGTGTTTGTTATTATGTATATCAAAATACACCGTCAAAACATCCCATAGGTACATCAAAGTTTTCATTTCCAGATTTTTTCACCCAAGGTTCTGCGTTGTTAAATAGTAAGGTTTTACGTGCTTGTTTTACAGTTTTTATTTCATCAGGGGCGATATTGGTATACTGTTTAGCAAACTCGATTGACTGATCAAGGAGATCTTCACTGATTGATGCGTAAAAATTAACGATTTTACAAACTTGCATTCATGTTTGTTGTTAATGTTTTTAAACCAATCAATTACAGTATCGGTGTTTAGCCACTGGTTTTTGTTAACTCGATCTAAAATGGTTTTACTTACTTTTCCTATATCTGATTTCGATGGGTTTAGGAGTCTACAAGGCAGCTTGTTCGGGAAATCCGGTTTGTGATCTTTTATTGTAATGTAAGGTTCAGTTTGACAAATGCGATCCATTCTGTCGTCAATAGATAACCTCTACATACATATTTCCATCCGGCTTCAGAAAATCTTCAGATCAGCGTGCAAGTGAGTGAGTTTGCAATTAGCTGTTGTCATTAAAGTTGATTTCCACAAAAATGTGAGGAAATTTGAACTTTCCACAAAATCAAAAATGAGTGTAAATTGTTAATATATATATATATATATTAAATAAAAAGGTCCTAACACTGAACATTGAGGAACGCCAAGTAAAATCTTAGGCCAAGAACTAAACGATTTATTGATTTTAGTTCTCTGCCATTTATCTTTCAGATAGCTATATACTAGAGATACAGCTGTATTACTAAATCCATAGAAATGTAATTTGGCTATTAGTAATTCATGATTCAATGTATCAAATGTCTTTGATAGATCCATTAGCATAGCACCTGAATAACCATTGTTAGAGAGATTTTCTATTATTCAATCAACTGTAGGTATCCCCTCTCATACGCTTAAAGTAACTAAGGTAGGTTAATGGAAAACGTTCCATGTTTCTTACAAAGTCATGGATAGCCGCGTTGGCACCATACAATTAAAGCTGTATTAAATTAAATTGTCAATTTAACCATACCTTTTTATTTGATAACTTGACAAGAGCTGTTCCTACCAGTGGGTTAATCTTTATCGTAAATATACGCTTCAAGTCTGAAAAGTCGATGTGATAAAGATTGCACTGGTGGCAACTAACTCTTAATAATTTGCTCATTGTTATAATCATAGACAACGATTATAGGCAAGTAACTGTGGTTAAGAAGAATTTGAAATCCCACTTGGCACACGACGTCGGATCTACGTCGAAACGACGTCGCAACATCATTTCAACGTTGTTTCGACGTTGAACCAAAGTCGCGCGCCCGCAGGTATGTCAAGAAAGAACTTTAGACATCGGTTATAAGACTAGGAGGCGAAGGAGGAACTAGATTTGCTGGAATGAGACAAAGGACCACATATTCACACATCCTCTCAACCTAATCTCCAAAATAGGGCTAAATAAAATTTAACTCATGGTAATAGTTGTGACCGCAGTATTCCAGCATAGGTTTAGTAAGTCTTACAGCACTTATGATTACATGCGTTTAATATTCCTTAACTTTGTATATGATAGTATGGTACTAATCTCTCTAAGTTTTCCTGAGCAATGCTTATTAGCTTTTGGCATATTTAAGTGGTGTCTTGTATGTCTTACTCATTTGTATATTTCTCTGAAGTAGTCAAGATAAGGCATTGCTTTAAACTACTTTTACGTTGATTAATGGCGTGAAAGAATATATAAAAGCACATTATTTGTACTTTCACTTCCGTCTACATCTGGTCGGAGAAACATCTCTGATATTTTGTTCCCCAACCGGCTTGTTAACTCATTGCATTTTTATTTAATTTTATATGATGTTTATGTACTCCAAATGGTATTATCGAGTCGATGCAAAGGCTTGATGTTTCATTTGCTATGCAGCAGAAAAATAACAATATAATATATATGCACAATCTACAGACACAGTGTTTCGTCTTATGAGGAATCATCAGTGCATCTATAGAAAACATTCTCTTTACAAAGAGAGCTTGAAAATCACATGGGACAGAGCGCTGAAACTTACGCAAGAGCAACAATGACGAATTTTATGATACTTATTGTAATTTTATGTTTGGAGCAAATGCAAGTTATATGATCTTGGATAGTTTCTTTAACTACATGGTTTTCCTTGTTTAGTTACATTTGGCTATTAAGTATACTATCAAGGTTTTTAGCCCAGTGGTGGAAAAAACTTAAGTCCAGAGCTCATGCGCTTTTTTTCATTGCTTATTGGTAGGGATGTTGGGCCCTCTTCGTCGGCTTACTCCAGCTAGGATGTGAATGTATCCCATATTAATTTAAGCATACTAACTTTTAAAGAATAAACGATGCACTGTGTGTGCTAGTAACAGGCATTGTAATGTGCCAGAATAGTAATGGGCATTGTGATATGCCAGAATAGGGCATGGTGATGTGCCAGAATATATGCACTATGTTTGTGCTAGTAATGGGCATTATGATAGGCCAAAAATATATGCACTGTTTGTGTGCTTGTACTGGGCATTATGATGTGCCAAAATATATATGCACCGCTTGTGTGCTTGAAATGGGCATTATGATGTGCCAGAACAGATGCACTATGTTTGTGCTAGTAATGGGCATTATGATATGCCGAAAAATATATGCACTGCTTGTGTGCTTGTACTGGGCATTATGATGTGCCGAAAAATATATGCACTGCTTGTGTGCTTGAAATGGGCATTGTGATGTGCCAGAATAGATGCACTGTGTGTGCTATTAATAGATACATTAGATGCTTGATTGATCTTGGATATATGCGCATCCTGGGACGGGGGTTTACTTCTCAACATTATCTGATATGCTCTAGGCTCAGCATCCTTACCCATTTTTCCAAAATTAGTTGTACACCTTGTGCTCGCCTTGCGTTGTATTCACACATTTAAGAAAGTTCGAAATATAATTTACTCATTAAATTTATTGTGTTGTATGTTAGATAAAAGGTCTTTAAAATCTGGGACGTATAACGAGTAAAATTATTTTCAGAATTCGTTTTCAGAGTCAAACCAAAATGATTTTGGAAAACCTTCTGGTAAGATTTGTTGAAACAGGCTTTTGTCATCGTCTGTCACACACGTTTTTGGATTTTAGCGCATATATGGATCAGTTACATGAACGACTTTCTATTTGCAGCGAGTATTTTCCGAATGACTACCTTTAGAATAGCAAATGTTTCCGCTTAAAAATTCATAGGTTCCACCTAATATTAACCGGGAGGCATTTTTTTAGCACCTTGTTTTTAAAATATTCTAATTTTCAAATTTTTGAATATTTTCAGAACGATAAAGCCTTTCAATCAACCCGTTTCATTTTGATTTTGTATACTTTTGAAACAAATCGGGGCAACAAAAGTTGTCGAAAAATGAAATAAAAGCGAAAGAAGACTGATTGATAAGATGACTGTAAGAAGATACAAGAAATAGTCTGAAAGGTACAAAACGATAAGATTTTGATTTACTTGTCTCTATACGATACTTTATTAACAACTGTATGGAAAAGATTCATGCCGAGCGCACCTATAAATAAGCCTGCTTGACCCAGAACTACAACAGACACTCATCTAAACTTGGCTTGGCTCATCATGTTCATATGAAAAAGGTTTAGGTTGGAACTTAGGGTACATGCTGAAAATAAACTTATATACCACGCCATTTGTTCTCTCATTTGCTCTCTGGTACATAGCTAACTGCACACAGCAAGCTAGAGCTCCCCAAACCCCGTGTGGTGGTGGTAGCTTTTATATAGCCATATAGCTAGCTACATTTGCTTTTTACATGTATACATCTCGTGTTCATTTTATATTGTGCACCTGATTATTGTTGTAGTTGCTGTTTTACGTAAGTACTTCTAGTTCGCTATATATTTTTGCTTTTTACACACACACACACCTAGAGTGAAGTCGCACCATATAAATTCAAAGCAGTCCTTGTAGGTGTTTCAGAACTATCTATCATCAGTTTACCGTTAGACTTCAAACAAGATGAAGAAGGAAACAGTAACTTTATTCTTGTATTGTTATCGCAATTGAAAAATTGCGAGGATTTATTTTCGTGTGCGAACGTGATATGTTTCACAGGGTATTTAAAAGTTCTCAAAAGTTACGTTTCTTTTCAAGAATACTTTGATGGAAGAAATCTTTGTGAGAAGAAACATTTGCTAATTTTAAAAAAATAACCAGCATCTGTCGAAAAATCGTGAATAAGTCATTTGCAATATTTATTGACTACTGTAAGAGTTCTAAATAATTTATTAATAAATTTAATTCTAGCACAAGTGATTTAAAGGAAGTTGTTTCGTTAGCACATATAATTCCATTTTATAAAGGTATATGAAAAAATGAAAATGAAAATTATGTTGCATTTTTTCTAAGAATTCCATTTTGGAAAGAAATCAAAAAAAGTATCACTTTAATGAATGAACTCTCCTCTTCTTTTAAGTTTTATGAATTTTTGTAAGATTGTTTCGTGCATTTAGCTGTTATATACGCAGTATCCTTAACCCTATTTACCCAAAAAGAATTTCTGTATAACTTCTAATCCGCTTATAGTATTAGGTCCAAAATTGGTGACTTTTTACGTTATTGTATTTCAAAATTTTGACCAAAACATTTTTCCAAAAAGTTTATCCAAACGGACCCAGGACTACTTTGGACTTTCGGGACCGGAAATTTTCTATTTTTTTCTTTTTTAATTTAGTATTATTTTGGTCTACAAGGCATTAACACGGCTTTTTATTAAGTAGCAGTTGATAAAACATTCATAATCAGCAATATAACAATATAATTAATTGTTCTAGCTAAATTTATATTTTCGCCTTCCAAGTAAGATTTTCACGGGTATTTCGGTTGGATACTCATATTCTGCATGAAATGATGACGTATTACATTATCGGATAGTAGAGAACATGGGGTATATTGTGACAAAGTTTCAAGTAAAACGGAGCAGTGGTTCAAAAGTCGTTGGGGTGTGGTACATTGTCCCCTCAACCCCCTTCGGGTTATTAGACCCCCAAAAAGCCCGATCAATAATACGACTAAAGGAAGTAGAAACGTAAGTATTGCACAATTTGTGAACGATGATGTAAACAATACAATAAGAGATAATAAATTCTGCATAGATTATTCAAAACGGGGTACAGCAAAGTGTAAAAAGTACAAACAAGTGATAGCAAAGGCGAAAGTCAGAATAACAAAAAAAGAAAGATTAGCAACGAACGTCATCATGAACTTGACGGGGTCGAATCCAACTCTTCAGATAATAAATCGCAAATAAAAAATCTCATTAATGAAGCAAATATAAGAAGAACAAAACCGCTGCCATCAACTCCCGTAAAAAATCTGTATTAATGCAAGGTACATCAAAATCACGTAGAGAGCAACTAAAGTCACTGAATATGCCATCATTCAAAGTAATTTTCACGAACATTGGTCAATTGACATCATCGAAAATGGTTTAACTGAAGAGACAAAGCACGGAACATAAACCGCCAATTGTCGCAGTAAGCGAAGTTAAACCTGATATTCAAAACCATGAATGTTTTTTTTATATCCCAGGTTATTCGTTACAGTCGTTGAATCTCGATACCGATAGCGGTAGAGGTATAGCATTTATTCCAAATGCGCACTTGATAAATCAGTCATATATATAGATTCTGATCTGACCTTGGATGAAGTATGTCTTCTAGAAATACGTTTACGCGGTAGCGATTTATTTCGGTTTGGCTGCTGTTATAAAAGTCCAATACCATCAGAAACATAAGATCAGAACAATGAAAAATTGAATAGTCTACTTAGGTATATATCAAAGAAGAAATACAATCATAGATGTATCGTAGGAAACTTCAACTTCAAACATAACACACACATAAACTGGTCTTCATGCCAAAGATAGTGTTAAAGCAACATTCATTGAAACAGTTCGAGATCGTATCTGCGTCAACATGTAGGCTCGACTTGATCCTAACTGATGAGTCAATGCATATTTTGGAGTTATTGCATCACTCCCCTCTGGGAAAAAGCGACTACATCATGATCACGTTTAAATTACATTGCTACCTTGATTGCACTAAATCGACAGTGAAATACGCCTTTGCAAAAAGTGATTATAAGGCCATGAAACAGATTCCAATTGGACAATAGAATATATGGAAATGGATGAAGAAACGTCGGTAGAAGACAAGTACCTCTCATTAAAATCCATGCTGGCTGACTTGAGGAACACCATATGTGGCAACCATGCTGGAAGGAGAAGGGAAGTTTACCAAGTAATGCCAACATACGCGAGGCAATGAGTAAAACCTATCGTATGTCGATGACCGCCAATACTCGTTGTGACAATACTCGTTTAACACTATTTACCCCGGGGGGGGGGGGTACTTCGTACCATAAACCCTGAAATTTCCGTATAATTTCTGATCCACTTATCGTTTTAAGCCCAAATTTGGTGACTTTTCACCTTATTATATTTAAAAAACTTTCAAAGAAAATTTTTCCAAAAAACTCTCTCGATGGACCCAGGACCACTTTTGTCCTTCAGGACCAAAAATTTTCAATTTTTTTTTGATTAAATTCGGTATTATTTTGGTCTACGAGGCTTTACAAAGGCTTTTTATTGTGTAATAGTTAATAAAACATTCATAATTAGCAAATATAACGATATAATTAATTGTTCTAGCTAAATTTCCATTTTCGCATTTTAAGTCAGATTTTCACAGGTACTGCGGATGGATACTCATATTCGGCATGAAGTGATAACGTATGCAAATTTTCATTACATTTTCGGATAATAGAGAGCCTCGGGTGTATTGTGACCAAGTTTCAAGTAAAACGGAGCAGTAGTTAGAAAGTTATTGGGTTGTGGTACATTGTACCCCCTCCCTTCCCGGGTTATTAGACCCCAAAAAGCCCGGATCTTATAGGGTTAACCCTATTCAGGCCGTTTTCTTTTAACATTTTAGATGTTTCTCCCGATATAAGATAAGAGTTTGAGGTAACATATTTCCGTTCTGTTTTCAGAAACTATATCTCCTTCCCTGTCGTGTGACGTCAGTTTCTACCAATGGAATGTCTTGTTTCGGTTTTTGTGCGAAACCGGATATCAGTATTCCTAGAATCAAAATATATTTAGTTTCTTTGACTTGTTGTCAATTTCATTGATTGTCTTGATATATTTTTCTCGATCAACCAATAACATAGCCAGTCAGTCTACTCCCGCAATCATCAACGATGAGACATACTCTGAGTACAATAACAAAATTAGCTACGTCTTTTTTAATCAACTTTTAAGTAGATGATGGTTTGGTATGTATAGAATGCAAACAGAATAAAATGTATTACAACATTTAATCCAAACTCGAATTTAAAACTATACGTATATTGTCATAGACATTGTAATTTTCCTTGCACAGTCTATGCCATTGCGTGTGTGTCAGTCTATGTATGTCGCTGTGTGTCACATGACACTCGTGGATTACACTAAACGAAAATTTTTGCAAAACCCTGCAAGAACTCGACGTCTAATCAAACGTCAAAACGACGTCTTTTTGACGTTAATTAGAACTGGGAAGAAGACATTATACTGGTATGGCTATGGTACGGCTATGGTACGGCTATGGTACGGCTATGGTACGGCTATGGTACGGCTATTTTAATTCTGTTCCTTTATTCGTGAAAAACTTAAAATGTAGAAAGTTAACAACTTCTGTGTGTTGGTGGTAAGTCACTAAATTAAAAAAAGCCCAGCAAACCATTAAGTTTAAATAAAATATTTTCTATTTGAGGAAAATTGATACCATGCCAATGACAAATGAATAGAAATTGCTACCATGCCAATGACAAATGAATAAAAATTGCTACCATGCCCAATGACAAATGAATAAAAATTGCTACCATGCCAATGACAAATGAATAAAAATTGCTACCATGCCCAATGAAAAATGAATAAAAATTGCTACCATGCCCAATGACAAATGAATAAAAATTGCTAAAGGCAGAAATTGTTTAAAATATTAATCCTGTCTCCTTCCTTCCGTCCGCTAAAATTCTTGCAGCGAAACACTACCACCCGGCTTATACATCATCGCAATCATCATACAGGGAGAGTAGAAATGCGGAAAATAGTAACGCAACTTTACACGGTAGTCAATGCACAAAAATTATCATAAGACCCAAGACTGTTACTATTCTCGTGGCTATAATTTCTCTGACAATTGCAGTCAAGGCAGAAAACAGATCTATATCATACTTATGTGGTACTACATGGGTTAGCTACCTAAAAGATAAATAGGCATGACCGTTTTTGCTTAAATTTTACTTGATTATTTTTGTGTTTTTAATTATAGAAAGTAAAACCATTCTACGGTGGTCTGTAAAGTTAAATATTCAGCTTTTCTTGTTGATATTTGCATGTGAATCTTTGTGACAAATTGTTTTTTTGTAGAGACGTAAAATGGCTAGGAGCAGATTAATGTTCCCTGTCATAGGCAACGTCACAACAACGTCAAAGTAACGTCTTTTTGATAAGACGCCACTTGCCCTCTGATACACGACCTTTAAAATCTTAAAATTGTAGGTGTTAAATAATTACAAGATAATTTGGGAGAAGTTGAAATAATAGAATATCTATCTAATGGGAACACTTTTCAAAGTAAAAAGACGTTGCTTTGACATCAGAACTCAAAAATAACGTCTCTTTTACGTTAAAAAAAACCTCACGTGCCGGCAGGGTAGAATTACTGTCAAGAATTAAGGCAGATCTCCAATTGGTGAATTTGTTCGCGAGAATTCAGAATGAAACCATTACATTGGTTGAAAGTGGCGTCCGCCTAGTAGAGTTCCGCCTTTACAGTAATTTATGGGAGTTACATATATAGCAACTTAAAAAGCGTTTATCAACGGTCGGCCTTTAAAAAGTAATACTTAAAATTAATACTACATGTCACCATGGGGGCTGTCACTGTTACGAAATTAGCTAAAAAAAGAATGTCTTTGAGAAATTAAAGTTAGTATATCAAACCAATATCGTGCACTTCTTGATAAATCCTGGTTTCTATTAATAAATAATAAATATTGCGCTAATTATTCATAGTACGTAAGTGAAGCTTGATTGAAGCTTATTTTATATCTGTCATTTTTGTCAGAAGCACTCCTTACACTGAGTATGCAAATAATCCAGAAAGACATTATTGACGCACAGCAAGATAACTTGTATTAAATATTCACACAATACTCAGGTTAAAGTTTATCTCATGGGCGCATTCCACTACATTATTATTTTGTTGGTGTTTCTTTCCAAATTGTTCGGACAATAATACGTTTTTTTTCATAGCCAGGAGCTATCCCTTCTCCACATAACTAAATACTCTTATTTACAAGGAAAACAGTTGATTTGAAAGTGCTGTAGAATCACTTTACGGTAAGGATGTTCGTTCAGAGAAAAATAGGAAACAATCAATGCAATTCTTCCATAAACAAGTAAAAAAATCTAAAGCGATATCGGTACAATATCGTTTGGTTGATAACTTTTAATCAATTGTTTTAAATCTACCTGCAATCATGGCCGTAAATACAAAATAAAACTATCGCAAATATTTTGATTAGCAAGATAGATGAACATATAATAAAAAATAATAAGAATTTGTTCCAAAAGCCTGGAGGCGAAATATGTGGATTCGAGTTCGCAAAGAGACCTAAGATCCTAAGTCTTTAAATTTACTCGAAAGTTCTCTGAGATACTTCTAGAATAGTCTTCCTGTGGTCGTTTTCTGAATTTATATTTCACTTATGGAGTCGAGAATTTGTAGAATATCTTTTAAGTTTAGTTTAAGATTGTAGTTCGTAACAAAAGCTCTTAGGTTGCATAGAAACCAGGTCAACAATTCTTTATCTTCTGATCTATTGAGGTTGTATCATTTTATAAAACCAGAGGCGTAACATATGAGAAACAGAAACACATACACAGATAAAAAGTAATAGTTTGAAGAGAGAGAGAGAGCTGCTTAAAGGTATATACAGTATAAGTCAACACAATAATCTTAATTCTGAATTAATTATAGTGGTCGACGAAAATAATATTGTGTATAAATAACGACAGGTTCATGGTAAACAAATCCATGTATTGTAAGCTTTCGTTCGCTTCAAGCAGCATGATCACACTGATTTTTTACAGTTATGTTAGAAGCGAGCGAAAGCTTACAAGGCATGGATTTGTCTACATGAACGTGTCGTTATTTATTTACAATCTTAATTCTACCTTTTTTGTTTCGTTTTATTCTCGGAAAAAGTGTTTGTTTTTTGCTAGTGGTTATACTTTCAAACTTAGCTTCTGATGTTTGGTTGTTAGATTTTGCAAATATCTTAATCTCTCTTTTCTGGGATCTACGTTTTTATTCTCTTGCATTTATAAAACTGATGAGCTGATTTTTTGATGTTTACTTTATTTTTTCGGGGGGTAACTTAATTCTGAACAGAGGGTAATTCATTTAAAAAAATAAAATTTTGTTAAAGTAATATCTGATGGTGCTAGGCTATCTTTTGAGCGGCTAAGTATTACTTAACCCTATTCCCCATTAGGGCATAAAGTGCCCGCGGCATTTTCATTTGGCGATATTTTTTTTTTCTATTAATGGTATGTTATTGAAATTAGGTGACTACTCTTAACTTTTATCAAGGATTTTGACCATTAATTTTTTTTTGGAATTTTTATGTTATTTTTCCGGGGATAACCTAATTCTGAACAGGGGGTAAATTTTTTGAAAATCTAAAATGATATCTGATGTTGCTAGGCTAACTTTGGAACTGGTATGTGTTAATTATAGAAATACTGAATGAAATGTACGAAAGTATTGAAAAATACAGATCCAGATTTTGTATTTTACAGAATAGGGTATAGATTTTATAGACCAACCACAGAACGACTATTACTTATGTCATAGCAGGTACTAATGACGTCATTAACTCAAACATATTTTTGCAACGTGTTTGTATTGCGTTTTTCTATATGTGTACCAAGTTTCACGCCATAAGTATTAGTGGTTCGAAAATAAAAGACCACAAACCTTTTACAATATTTTATACTATTCATGACGTCATAACAGGTGCCAGTGACGGCATCAAATTCCAAAAAAAAAAATTAAAACTGTTTTCATTGACGTTTTCTATAATTGTACCAAGTTTTATGCCATAAGTATTTGTGGTTTGGAAATAAACGCCACAGCCAATTTAGAGCATTTTTCGTTATTGATGACGTCACATCAGGTATAAATGACGTCATCAAGTCAATCTTTTTTAAAAAAGTGTTTGTATTGATTTGTTCTATAAGTCTACCAAGTTTCGTATCATAAGCATCGGCGGTCCGGAAAAAAATGGTCGAACAAAGAAAGCCCATGGTGAATAAGGGTTAAGCTAGTCTATATCGTAAACTAGACTATGCGTACTTATTGGGAACCGATAATACATACCTCTACTGATTTTTAATCTAATTTTCAACTATCACAATTTCATTTTGATAGATAAAAAGTA
>JAULBZ010005958.1:0-12861 GCA_032360805.1 Neoturris breviconis
CATATAAGATACCTTTGAGTAATCCCTCATTCGAGGATGTTGTTGTGTTTGTGTCTGTTAGATTCATGTTTAAATCTAAATAATAAAGTTCATGTTTAAATTTGAAACAAAAACAGAGAGAAAAACACACAATTGTCTCATTTAAAACCCACAATACACCAATCGCTTATTTACAACCACAATTCTCTGTTTCAAAATCCACAATTTACTTGTTTGAAATTCACGATTTTCTTGTCCGCATTTTATATCTCCAAAACTAAAATAGTAAAACACTCACAATTAAATTTGACAATTCTCCTTGCTCGAAATTCACGATTCAAAAATTCACATTTCAAAGTTGACGTCTAATGTCCGCAGTAATAACGCTAGAACAACATTTCCAAGGTTGTTCTAGCGATTTTAGTGCTGACTTTGAACAGGTTTTTTCCCGCTGAGTAGTAATAATTTCTTTGACATATTACATTTATTGATTGTGAAAAAAATCATCTTGGCTTGCTATGAAGAATGTTCCATATTAAACATACATTTGTTTGTTGATTTTTAGTAAATTAATTATATAAAGGTGCTAAATTCCAAATGGAAATCAATAATATTTCTAATGTATAATTGACCACATATTTACACAAGTTCACACATACCGAAAATGATTTCATTTTTGTCTTTTTTATAAAGATAAACAAAGACGTTTACAAATATTTTATTTGTTTATGTTGCGAGACGTGTTATTTATTTTGTTGTTATTATTACCCAGCCGGCAAAGACATGTTCAAAGTCAGCAAAACAACGTTAGAATAACGTTCAAAGAACTATATACATTTTCATTGTTATTTTAAAAGTTTGCTAACTCAAACATATGAGTAATTAATGTACGACTAAGTGTACACAACTGCATACGTACAACAGAGGCACCAGTCTAAATATTTTCATTTGTAAAACATTTTTGACGACTTACGTAACCTTGTCTTGATAAAAGCTCAAACGCTAATCCTTACAAATATATGTTAAAAGCATACTCAGTGGACAAAAACCTGTTCAAAGTCCGCAGTAAAATCGCAAAAATAATGCCGTTCGACGTAGTTCTAGCATCTTTACTGTTGACTTTGAACAGGTTGTCCACTAGGTATCCAAAGAGTATGTAAGCGTTTAATGCTTATATTACAGACTGGCTCGATACTCGATATCAAAACTAATTACCCACCTTAATACCAGATCATTGATTTTTTCAGATTATATATAGAGAAGTTTGGATCTGGGAAGAGGTTGTAAATCTTACGTTATTGTTAGATTTTTGAATTTGATTGTTTACTTTAATTTTTAATATTATACTACTTGGAATATGAGAAAATGAAACATATATTTTTTATAAAAATCTAAGCGCAAATATGATTTTTAGACAAAATAACTTTAAATTCCATGATTATTATAGAGTATCGGTAAATTTCGCGTTAGGAGTTAGGTAGTTACTAGTTGTGGGTTGTGAGTTACTATTTTTGTCGGAAATCTTCCGTACAAATAGCGATCAGGATTTACTCTCAATTTTTAGGTGTATAAATAATATAAATAATGGTATCAAAAAGTCAATATAAAAAAAGATGGCAAACCAAAACCAGGTTTTGTCATAAAAGGAAACAAAGATGTACAACCTCTACCAACAGAGAACTGTTTATTTTCTGGACCTAGTAATATTAGTACTGCATTACCAGCACCATCGGCAGCAGTAGATGAACAACATCATCAAACACCCCACCTCCGCGCTGTTGCAAATTTTTCACCACGGAAAACAACTACCGCAAGTCATATCATTTATAAAAAAACTAGTAAATCGAAGCGCTTGTAAATGTCACCAAAGTGCATTTCAAAAATCTAACTTCCTTGGTAAAACTTGAAATCAAACCATCAGAAAAGGGAAGAGAAAAGTTTCTACAAGGAGAGCATTTGGCTATAAACTTCAAGATGCGAATTTGTTATAGCTACATGTATACAGAATGCTGCTATTTGTAGACAATGTCATCTAGATTTATATGAAAACACATCTGAACGGCGTGGTTTAGCTGTACTTTAAATGTAGCTTCTGTTCACATAAACTTGAGTTTGAAACAAGTAAAAGAGATAATCTGTCCTAGGTTTGCAATCCATTGGTAGATCCAACCTTGTAAAGTTATGTGGTGCATTAGATCTACCAGCACCAATAGGAGCAATGCCATATGATAAAATATTAAAAAATGTCCTTGCTAAAGCAAGTCAGCAAGCGGAAGAAATAATGAATGCCGCTTCTGAAAGATTAATTGAAAAAACATTGTGTGAAAATCCTGCAATGGTTGAAATCAGTCAAGACGGTAACTCATAACAAATGCAGAAGTAACAGTAGATGGGACATGGCAGCGTAGACGGTATACTCATAACAAATGCAGAAGTAACAGTAGATGGGACATGGGTAGACGGTACACTCCTAACAAACACAGAAGTAAAAGTAGATGGGACATGGTAGCGTAGACGGTATACTCATAACAAATACAGAAGTAACAGTAGATGGGACATGGCAGCGTAGACGGTACACTCATAACAAATACAGAAGTAACAGTAGATGGGACATGGTAGCGTAGACGGTACACTCATAACAAATACAGAAGTAACAGTAGATGGGACATGGCAGCGTAGAAGGTATACTCAAAAGAAATACCGACGTGACCTATTTAGTAACAAATTCAGTCAGTGGTACTCTATCCACAAAGATTTCTGCCTAATCAATCTTCAGATTCAATGGTGACCAAAGGAGCGGTGGCGATAGTGGATGTTTTGGTGTGGCTAAGGAAAAATGCATAGAAATATTTGGTGACTCTTACAAGGTTGTAAAAGAAGAATGTTCAAAAAAAATGGCTTGAGAGAATATAAACGAAAGATTAAGGGTGTGCAATTGAGTGATAATAAGATCGAAAAGAAAAGATCATAAGATATAGAATTATTTATTGTTGGACTGTTTGGACTTTATACATAATCATTCTGAGAGATTAAGTAGTATTTTGGTTGGAGTATATTTTTATTTGATGCTACGTGTATTTTGCTCGTTTGGATTTTTCAAGTTGTCCAAATTTGTGTAAGATATATTTAAATATATGTAAGGAGTTATCTTGTCTACAAGTTCATATAAACATGTCCTCAAAACTATATTCTGTGAACATTGTTCTAACGTTATTTTGCTGACTTTGAACAGGTTTTTGCCGGCTGGGCAGTCCGTTATATTACCGTCTTTGGACTGTAAGTTGCCATATATGGACAGTGTGAATAGAGAAGAGACCATATTCGGCAGTCTTCCACGCTGTGATATACATACGTAATTTTATATCGAAGTTTACGGAAGAGTATTAAGGAAAAACTAATAAGATCACGTGTAGTTCTTGCAGAAGTCAGCGAAAACTGAAAAAATAAAACCTTATCGGTAAAAAAAAAAACCTATAGAAATTGATCAAATTTTCTTTCTTCTTAGGCGACTAAATTTTCTACCAACCGATTTTTATAAAAACCAATCTGTAATTCTATCGTGTTATAGAGCCCTAAATAGCCCAGTACTAAATAGGGTCAACGTTCAAACATGTTCTTCGTTCTTATCCAATTTTTTTTCCATTTCTTCTTGTGAGCTTTTTCAGTGTACATGTAGCGATTGCATACGTTTAAGAAACTAAGCTCGGGAGATTTCTAGTGAGTTTGTTAAAAATTTTATTTACTAGTTGAAATTTCTTAGGTGTGACGTCGATTTCTTCTTTTTTGGCTTGGCAGAAGATTGTGACGTCAATTTATAATGGAATATCTTCTTGAAGTATTTATAAGCCAGTCTCGATCCCAGGGCATTTTCTCTCTTGAAATTGCAACTGTAGCTTCTCGAATTTGGAGAGAAAAACGAAAACAAGCAACCTAAAATTAGAAGTTTTACGATAGCGCGTGACGCATGAATAGGCGATAATGACGGACGTACGTATCGGACGTATCAGGTACGTTGTGTGGAGTCTTACATGACGTACCGTCCCTCCTTGTTGTGGGGTTCTGGTGTATAGCTATTGGTATTATTCGAAATACACGAAGCATGAACACACGAATTTTCAGGTGAAGATAATCGAAGTCAAAAGGGCCACATTCTCCCGCATTCTCTTTCCGAAAATTGACAAACCAAAAAAAAACAACTCACAAGAATACATCAACTATGGCGAATCGATACGCACGTCCGCCGAATACTTCATTGTACATTAGGAATCTAAGCACTTCCACTCGGTAAGGCAATTTAAAATATTATAATTTATCTCTCCACAGTCCGAATTAATTAATGATTAATATAAATGTTGACAAAGTTACATCTGATTGATGAGCTGATGGTTGCACTGCAATGCGTAAACGAGGTGTAGACACATTATCTAGATAGCTAGCTAGCTACAGACCTATCATCCTTATATAGAGACATCGCCCCAAATGGAGAGACACTACGATGGCTTCCTTTGTTTGGTCATCAAAGAAACGTTTTTTGGTTGTTAGAGCGGCAGTGTCTCAAAATAAAAAGCAAACAAAAAGGGAATTTAAGGGCGCTCCCTGTGTGTGTGTACCAGGCTGCTAGCTATCTATACCACGCCACACTGCTGTTTCATTTACGAAAATAGCGGACATGATCTTCCGTGTTCAACACAAATTTTTTTTTGAATATTTCAATCGGCTAGCTATAGCTAGCTAACTTGAACTGTTGAACTAAACTTTTATTCCATGAGTAAACTGTTTTGAAAAGCTTTAAGTACTCCTTAAAGGTACATAATCACCTTTTTTAGTCAAATTTTCAATATCTAGCTATGTCAAATGGATAAGTGACACACACTGAACATACTCAGAAAATTTGAGAGTCTAAAAATGTCAAGAAGTGGCAAAACAAGCAATTCTTTTCTCTGAAAACAGAAAATGTTTGGCCACACAGTGAGCATAGAAAATACATAATTTCCTACGACTTCAATCAATTATACTTCCACTCATGTTCATTCTTATGGAGTCAAATCTTCAGAATATGTTAGAAGAAATATGAACTTTCATCTTGACTACAGAAGGAAAAATTGGAGAAAAATATCTAAGGGTGATTTTGTACCTTTAATACATATGTAACACTTATTGGTTTCCGTAAGAAAAACACATTAATTTTTTAAAAATTCACGAAGCGATAAACACTGTTTTTCGGCTATTTTTGTTACTATTTTTCGTTACGTACGGAAAATTCAAATCGACTTCCCGATGCGGAAAGAGGCACAAAGGTGTTGCGGAAATACGTCGAAGGTAGGGATAAAATGTTATCTCTTCTTACAAATGTTATTTGTATGTTATGTAGAAAGGTTTTAGAGTAGGAAGCAAACGAGTCCCGTTTTTTTAATGATTTCTTTGGAATTCTCTCAAAAAACATGTGGAAGGAAGTCTGTAGGGCTTATTTTGGTACTTTATGGGTTCTAGATGCGTTTCAGTATCTCCGGGATAGTTAGTTGCCTTATTAAGCTTCGCTAAGCTGCTTGGCTATTTTTTTTAGCTCAAAACACAAGTTGTTGTTTTTTGTTTCTTTTTAGCATCATGTGAATTTTGAGCAGTTATGGTCTCCATTCATGTTCATATATCAAACAATTATTTCTAATGTGTTGCCTAGGTATATACCTTGCAGAAAAAAGTTAAAAAAGGTACCCTCATCGCCTTACTTTTTTTAAGTTCGATAATTCAGACACTCTGTCCGAATCTCACCCAACATGTTATATTTAATTGGAAAGATAATTTGTTCACCTTTCATTTGCTTTTTAACCCATTTAAAAATATTATTAAGTTTTTGAGGAAATTACTAATTTGTAATGGCATGTAAATAAATTGCTCTGAAAATAGGTCAGGTCCGCCTGAAACAGCAGTGATACTCTAAAATGTTATCCTTGACATTCTCAAAACTTTGTTCAATGTTATATTTTGTATTATTTTCTATGACACCAAATATTTGATCACAACATATGGAAATGCTACAAAGGAGCTCCACTTCTCAAAAAGAGATTTTTGTCCGCAATTTGCACGTATTTGATGGATTATATATGATTATTAAAATAAGTGTTGTTACATTCAGACTGCACTATTTTTGGCACATTTTAAACGTGTGCATAGTTCAGTTCAAATGTTACTTCACAAATTTATGTAGAAATAAAAGAATGCATTGTTCTTTAGAAGCCACGTCCATACTCAAACGGATAACGGGACATGACCGTTTTGGGTGGGTGGGTTTCTGTGCGGGAGTTATCTTTGTGACAACTTGATATAAGATAATAATATTTTTGCGTAGCTTATGTGGAAGAGTTCCGCAGAAGAAGAGCGTATAGGTCATTTCGAAGTCGAAAAGGACCGTTATCAGTGCTGGGTAGGTAGGTTTGTAGAATAACGGTCATGTCCCGTTATCCGTGGCAGTTTGAGTATAGATGTGGCCCCTTAACATGTGAGATAATGATTTTCTCTTGTTTGTACATGTTGAATTAATTATATCAATTAAATTTTAAAATAACACAAACAATAATCTTTAGCACCTATGCTAAAGAACAATAAGTCATCATTATCTCACATGTAGAAACACAATAAACTACAATTATATCCCATCACTGCTGTTTAGGGCAGATTTCTTTCTTTGTGGATGCTATTTTAAGTATGTGAGATAAGTAATCTATCCATGTATAATGCGTCTGGCCTAATTTGAATATAGCAATGTGACCCCATAGGTCAAAAGATTTTAACCCCCATCTTTTTTTTGCTAATGTTGGGCTTATTCATGGGCCATAATAATCCAACCTTCGTTCATATGTTGATCAAAATTAGTTGCATATTCTTAATGCGAATACTCGTAGGTTTACTAAAAAATAAATATGTATGAACTATCAGAAGTCAGAAAATTACTCCCGTCTTAAAATATTTTTCCCCAAATAACACCAAGATGACGTCATAGCAAAAATAAAATGTACCAAAATATTTGATGGAATTTTCTCCATGAGTTCCTAGAATAATATTTATAGGTTACTAATCACCTCTTTATAACTAAAAAATTATCCTTAATTGCCTTGAGACGGTAGATTATGATGTGCCATACCCGAGACCGTTTTGTTATTGCTGGGATTTTTAAAATCAGCGCCGCTAGGCCCGTTTTAAAATCGCTTTTGATTTTTTCGATGGGTAAATGCAAATAGCATTTAAATAACCAGCTGACGTCCCATTCTGCAGCATATTTCGCTTCTTTTACCAAAGGAATTACCCAAAAAGCGCTTTGCAAATGGCATCCACAGGTTGGTTTGAAATTTTCAAAAAAATAGTCGAAAAATAACGTTTACCGCTCGGCGAATTTTTACGGAAATCAATAATTGTTATACATATATATATATATATATATGTATTGAGGAGGGTTCGAGCTTTCCAGAACGGTTTACTTCACCGAAGTTTAGTTGTCAAGTTATAGCCGATTGAAATATTTAAATTTTGGCTATTTCCGAAAATGAAACAGCAGTGTCATTGTCTAAGTTCCTGCAGGATTTTGTAAAGTTTCATGTAGACTGTATGCAGTGAAAATAGAGATTTGTTTTAAAAATTGCTCTCTTTTAAGGCCAAGGCCACTACTAGGAGAGGGGGTACTTTTTACACTTTTCAGATCTCCATCGTTCTTCCGACAGGGTAATCTATCTTAATTACCCTAAAACATGGCTGAAACCACTTTACAGGGGAACAAGTAGGCAACAGTGATTAACTGCACTTAAGGTAGTTTGCTAACAGACAAAGTATGTTATTAAAAGAGACAAACTCTAATGCCTACAGTAAGCAACCTGGCAGCCTGATTGCTTACTGCTTGCTTTAGGGGCCACCAACAATTGATTTTCATATTTTTAAGAGCTTTAGGCTCTTTAGGGGGAGAGGTATGATTAGGAGCCATTAAAAAAGTATGAAGTATGATGTATGAAAAAAGTATGAAATCTTATTTGTTTTTGAAATTTTGAAATTTTACGGACCAGACCGTAAATAATCTTGTACACCATTCGGATCTGCGTAATATTATTGAATCAACAAAGAAAACTTGAATAAGAAGTGTGTTTTTGGTTCGCGACATGCTAGTGAAATGTTTTTATATCTATGTTTTTTTCTATGGTCGTTAAAGAGAGAGAGGGGAAGGGGTAACCCTTATAATGTTCTAAAGCTGTTAAAAAAGGGGAATGAATAGATTGTTGATGGTGGTCCCTTACAATCGTTAATTTTGATTCAGTTTGGTTAATTTTTTACTGTAGTGCTGAAGATCTTAGAAGAGTTTTTGCTAAGTATGGACCAATACGCGATATCTACATACCACTGGATTACCACACACGAGAAGCTCGAGGATTTTGCTATGTACAGTATCCTTTTCAGTATGGTTATTTTATTTATCTTTGTGTGTGTAAACTTGTCACAATGAATGTGGGCTTATTTTATTCTTCAAATGAGCGATATCCCAATGAGCAAAAACTTGTTCAACAAGAACAAGTTTTTACCCACTGGGATGGTTGTATTAAACAAGGGATGGCTCCATAAGAATATAGTCTATAGCATATTACCATAATAACATAATTATCATGTATTTGTAATTATTTGGTAGAAATAAAAGTAAATAATCACTGTGGAAGAGTGATTTTTAAGCATACCTTCAGGCTCTTCCACAGTGATTATTTACTCTTATTTTGACCACTGTTTGTATTTGGAATTTGAAGTTTTTAAAATATTCTTCTATGTGATTGTGACTCCATTCAGGTAAATATTTATGTAGATATTCAAAGATAAAATTCTGCTAGGCTAGTTTATCTGATTGTACATACAGGGTTCAAATTATGGAACTCAAAGAAAAATGGTTCGCAAAGTGCGAAGTGCAACGTCTTGATTCGTACCCTGAAATATATTAATATAATACTAAATTAAATTACTTTACATTTGAAAGAATGCATTTGTAGCAAGTTTGTAGCTTCAAGCTCTTTTTAAAAGTCACTCATCCACAATGATTATTTGTTCCTATTTTTCTTATTTTGAGTTTATTCAAGCCTCAAAATAACTGTTGGACATTACCTGTGGGGGAGTGTTTTTCAGCTTCAATGCTGAACACTATTAAAAAAACCACCACGCAGGTGATGCCAGATAGTTATTTTGAAGCTTGTTTATTTATAGTTAACAAGAAAGAACTGGTTAAACCATCCTCCCTCCATATTAACAGAAGTAGGGCAACAGATAAACAGGCCATGGCAATACAGATTTTACAGATTATGAATTTTAAAAGTCTTACCCTGATTCAAGTCTGTGTTAAAACAATCACAAGCAAGACCCAATTTCAAGTCTAAAGCTGTGTACAATCACAAGCAAGATATGTTCTACACTGAATCTCTCCACTTCTACAGAATTAAGGCAAATGATATAAAGGTTCAGACCAAACTAGTACAGATTGACAACTTGTGATAAAGAATTGCATATTAAAGATTCAGTGCAAAAGAGCCAAGTTTTAAAAGTACAGAATAATGTATTATGCCTGACCAAAAACCGAATGGTATTTGTCCCAAGGATATGACTCACAAGTTTTTGTATCCAACCCAATTGTATACATTGGCCTGAACTAAGTTCTGTACAAGATCTGTGAAAAGAGTTATTTTTCTTCTCAAGTACAGATAATAAAAGTGGAGGTAATTTTCAGATATAGTTTTCTTCTTTAGCCTGCCAAACAAGTTTTGAGTGGAATATTTCTATCACAATGTAGCAAGGCAGAGTGGTCGAAAAAAGAGTAAATCAGGAAGCTATGCTCAAAAATCACTCCTCCACAGTGAATATTTGCTCTTATTTTGACCACTGCAATGAAATCCATCTGAAGTCTTGCTGTATTAAAATTTTGTACCAGCATTCAAGGCAAGTACTTGCATGACCAAAATGTCCAATTTAAAATTTCTTTCTGAGTTCTTTAAAAACCTCGCCTTGGTGTCAACATTTTTGGCAAAAACTGTGTGCCAATGAAAAAATGGATTTTGTAAGTAATGGAATGAGAAATTAGAAAAAAGTCACTATGTAAGAGAATTTTGAGAATTTTTTTTACTATAGCTTCAGGCTGTAAGCTCAAACATCTCTCCTTCACAGTGATTATTTGGTTTTACTTTATATTCTGTAAGACTTGACGATTAATTTTTTTTTTTGCAATAATACAAATTTTACATTTTGGCTAAGATATAGGAGAAATTGACCATAAATTTCACCTTCCATTTTGTATTTTGTACGAGCTTCCAAGTTACATGTTATTTCAATAGTTTGTGTGGAGGAATGTTTTTGAGAACAATGAGTTTGCAGCTTTTCAGCTGAAAATTGTACTCAAAAAACACTCCTCCACAGGTGATGTCTGACAGTTATTTTGAGCCTTGTTTATGATGTACAGTTATGACAAGCCAAATATAACCTCATTGAGCCAAATAACTATTGCTTGGTTTGGTGGGTTACGTCTAAGGTGATTAAGTTTATACGATGATGGAGTTATATTCTTAACTGACTGGTTAGGTTTGAGGATCTTCGTGATGCAGAAGATGCATTATACTATGAAACAGGTGTACGAGTTCATGGAAGAGAACTAGACGTTCAATATGCAGAAGGAGATAGAAAGAGTGAGTTATGTCGCAATATAGTGACATATATATGAAATTTCCTGTTTACTGGTGCCCTGGAGTTTGAGTCAGGTTTTTTAAGACCATTTTTCGGAAGTCATATCGTCTTAATATTTTGTACCACTAGCATCCAAGACGATTAAAAAAGTATGTAGATGAGGGGGTAGGATATAATTCATTAAACATGTCCACATATTTTCTTGTATGTTTCTCAATAGAACAGAATGTGAGTTCAGGCTACAAGGAGGACCAAAAATATTTTCTTGCTCAAGATACTACTAAAGGCAATTCAGTGGTTGAAATAAGAACAGATAATTATTGTGGAGGAGTAATCTTTAATGCTATGCGCAAAAATCCCTCCTCCACAGTGATTAATTTACTCTTTATTTTGACCACTGTAAGTAATTTACTATATATTTCAGGGTTGAAATAACTGCCAATCATTACTGTGAAGGAGAGGTTTTTCAGAATATTTTCAGCCAATTTTACTGAAAATATTCTGAAAAATCTCCTCAGTGATGACCGGCAGTTATTTCAACCCATGCGTTTCTAGTTTTTTAAAGATTTCATCCATCAATTCAGAAACATTAATTAATGAAATCTTGTGCAATCTCTTCCACATGCTATCACTTCAAATTTATGTCCGTGAAACATTTCTTGGTTCTGTTAAGATATCAAGCCAGAATATTACGGTCAGGCATCACTTGTAGAGGAGGGTTTGTTAGTATAGTTTTCAGCTTAAACACTCCTTCACAGGTAAGGTCCACCAGCTGTATTCAGGTTTTGATATAATTTGTTGTTCGATCTCTTAACATCTTGTGGAAAACAAATGAGTATTAAATTATCCACAAAAATACTTTTTTTCTTTGGTTGATCCCGAATAAAGGTGCTATACTATCATGTAGTATTTATTGGCGTGGATGTTTGGGTGTACTTCTTGGAAAATGGCCTTAACTAACCTGAACAGAGCTGTCATATGGAAACTCATTGCCTGTGAATCGAATGTGCTGAAACATGGCCTTAACTAGCCTGAACAGAGCTGTCATGTGGAAAATCATAGCCTGTGAATCGAATGTTCTCACCCTTTTGCTTCTCATTTGCCATTTATTTGATTTGAACTTCTGGCAGTTAATCAGTATCAACCAGTCAGGAAGGACCGCTTGACCTTGCAGTTCGAAACTATACCGAAAAAAAATACTTCTTCATATATGGTGTCCAACAGTTCAATATTTCACAAAAAATAGTGTGTGTAGTACTAACGTGATAAAGAGACCTATGGGTAACATATTCAGGGCTTGAAATAATAGCTGGGCATCCCTGTGGAGGAGAGATTTTTTAGAATATTTTCAGCTAAAAATTGGCTGAAAATATTCCGAAAATTCTCTCCTCCACAGTGATGACCGGCTGTTATTTTAAGCCCTGCATATGCAACATGACTGACATTAACAGTATTCAATATAAGAGCGCAGAATTACTATGGAGAAGTGATTTATGAGCAAAAAACCCTCCCCAATGGTAATAGTGAGGAGGTTTTACTGTATTTTACACTGCCATGGAGGAGGGATTTTTGACCATAGTTTCAGGCTTTGTAGCCCGAAGCTATGCTCAAAAGTCACTCCTCCACATTAATTATTTGCTTTTATTTGGAACACTGTTTTATTTATTTTTAGCTCCCGGTGAAATGAGAACAAGAGAAGGTTCGGATAGAGGTGGATCTCGTTATGGGTAAGCTGATTATATATACTATTTATCGTCGCGAAGGAAGTTCAGTGGCTGAAATAGAGCAAATAATCTATGATGAGTGGTTTTTTAGCATAGCTCCCGAAACTATGTTCAAAAGCACTCCTCCATAGTGATTACCGTCGAATTTAATATAAAAGCTGATCTCCAGTAGACAAATTCGTACGCATAAATTCTGGATGAAGCCATTGCATTGGTTGAAAGTGACATGGTAACTTTAGTCCTTCTCTCATGTCAGTAAAAGCATACTGTGATTCTACTCACAAATCCAATTTTTGAGGTGGGGGCTTGAACGAACAAACAGGGGACGCGACTTATTAAAGTTATTTTTCACATATTCTCACATCATATTTGAATGAGCCCCCTGTGTAGAAATGGTAAAACTCGAATAAGCCCCCACGTAAAATCTGGGGACTTATTTGAACCCGAGGGGGGGGGAGGGGGAGGGTTGGTG
>JAULBZ010005959.1:0-12861 GCA_032360805.1 Neoturris breviconis
TGCAAGCTCATTGACTTAACACTCTTCATCATAGATTAGTTTTTCTCAAAATTATTGAATTTTACTTTTTTAAAGCTACTAAGATATCTTCTTTTGGTAACGAATTTTGGAGATGGCTCCTAACTTCTGAACTACAAAATGCTATATATAGTGATAAAACGTTCTACTCTTATAGTCCAATACAAGATCTTTTGAAAAATATATCTATTTTCTGCTGATGTCCGCAATCTTTGCTAGGACGTCATCAGGATATTAAATTTTCCTGTTTTTTTCAAAAATAATTTGGCCAAGATAGGATTGCTTAGAATCAGACTTGCAAAGTTTCATTACTGTGGCCAATGTAAAAAAACGTTTTACTACCAAAGGTAAAATACGGTTTTCAGTTAAGAGTGCATAATAACAATAATATTTTTTTATCAGAAAACTTGCACTTACCATAAGTGGTAAAAAACATTACAAATTTGTTAGCTTCATTTGTCAAAAGATCACGTTGCTCTTTCGTCCAAAATAGAATATTATTAGCAGTGCCAATCTTTGTTGTGATGTCAGCAAATAGGCGTTCAACAGTTCTTGATGTTGATATTTGTGACTGTTTCTTGTGCATCACAAAAACAAGGAGACCAAATAACTTCTTAAACTGTTTCATCGTGCTCTCAAGCTCAGCGTCATGTAGTAGAGGATGTTTATATTCAATAACTTTCCACCATTCAGAAACATTGGAATCTTTTGTAAGGACCCAAGGGGAACATTCCTCACAAAGTTGTTCATCTGCAGCAATATTGAAATTATGAAAATATAGAGTTTTTCTAAACTGCCAACCCTCCTCTAAAATGTCAGAGTAAAACTTTCCCATAAATTGCTTGAAAGTTTTTAGTTGTTTCAAGGCTTTTTTTACCTTGGTTTTATTATTTTTTTGTTGATAATCATAGTCATTTTTGCACTCCACGACTACAAAGAGTTTCCTTTTAGGAGAAATAATAACAAAATCTAATTCCTGTTGCATTTCATCTATTAAAAGGTCAATTCCATGCAGAACAACAATATTGCGGGAATCAACATCCAAATCATGACCATTCAATTTAGAGGTGAACATATTCTTAAATTTATCAAACAAACATCGCTCAGCTTTGTCGCCTTCTATATGTGACGAGTTTAAATACAGAGCTGATGTTTTATCCCGAGATTTCACCTTGACTTTTGTTTGGGATTCTTGTTCACGTTCATGTAATTGCTCTGTTGTGAAATCTTCTTCAATCATTGAGGTGGTTCGACCAAAGAAATTTTCTGGTATAAACTCTGCTAGTTCTTTAGTACCATTCCAGATGTGAGGATACTCACGTTGAAAAACCTTGTCTGCAGCAACTTCAGGATTATTTTCAAAGTTTGCACAGCCAAGGTTGAACAAACCAGTCGTAGGAAAGAGGTCTCCATAACTTTTATGCATCAGTTTTGTATATTTTTGATATTCGTCATGAAGAATATCCAGAAATGACCTGTTTGACTTGTTAGGAATAAAAATATCACAGTCCATTTGAGATAAATGAGTATTATGGTCATGATTGATCGCACAATGTGGTGTAGACATTATTTTATTTGACTATCAAAACAAAAAAGATATGGAGTAATGAAATTTTGAAACACAAAAGTTAAAGGTGACAGATTTCAGAGATTTTGGATTTCAGATGGAAGTATCATAAGTTTATTAGCTTTTTGATACCATTCATGGAGATAATAATGTTCGTAATTTATTACAAATACACAGCACGCACAATTATCTAAGTTTGTTATCTCTACCATACCCACACCACGCACAGTCATTGTTGTTCAAACACATGACAAAATATTTATTTCAGGATACAGCAACAAATGTACCAGATTGTGGCATTTTAGTATTGGACAAGTCTGTAAATAACTGTTGCACATCACCTGTTGAGCAGTATTTTCCGTAAAAAGATTCTAGACAGTTATTTTCAAACCTGCTATACCTGTTGCAAAACAAGATAGTTTTGTTCAGAATTTATTACAGCATTGATAGGAGCCCGCCAAATCGAGCGAATGCCAAACCTAGCGCACAGAAATGATTTGCATGCATACAAAACATGGTACTATATATAGTGTTCATATATTGTCACGGTGATGTATCAATCATATGGTTTATAAAATGAAGAATAATACTATAAACCCATGATTTATGTATATCGGTTATGTGCATATAGGCTGCATGTACATAGGCTACATGGATATAAGCTATATGTATACAGGCTATTTGTATATGGTATATTCACAGATTACATGTATAAGTATACGTAGACAATGTGTATATAGGCTATATGTATATAGTATGCAATGTGTATATAGGCTACATGTATATAGTATGCAATATGTATATAAGCTATAAGTATATAGTATACATGTACATATAGGCTACATGTATATAGTCTATGTGTATATATGATACATGTGCATAGGCCATATGTGTATAGAATAGCAAGGCTAATAAATAATAATAATGAATAAAGATAATGAATATAGGCTATATGATATATGAAATATGATATAGGATATATGTATATGTGTATGTTACACTGACCCATAGAAGAACGCACTTTCTTTGAATCAAAGACTTTCTTTAATTAAAAAGCTTCATATATTAGTACATTTCTAATGCACATTGGAAATAACTAATGTCATAAAATCATTAACTTACTCATGCTGTAGTAAGTATATTTTACAACCCTTAATTACAGTGTCATTAATTTCATTACAGCATCATTACTTTCATATATTGAAGAAGGGAGCTTCTCAAAAATAATTCAATTCTTAAAGTTTTGTATATTTATATCTTATTACTGCTTTATTTATTCCTCAAAAAATTGAAGAAGAAACTTCCACAAAATGTAAAATGGATGCCAAAATATAAATAGCTAATTTTTTAAAAAGAATTTCAAGTCTAAATGTGACTGTGGTCAAAGTCTCATCTCATAGCAAATTTAAAACAATTTTTAAGTCAGCAACTTTTGGGTAGAATCAAATGCTATATATTTAATTTTTTAATATAAATCTCTACTTTTGAGAAAAACTTGGTCCTGAGTGGACCGAAACGCTATTTGAACCCTTTTTCAGCTGAAACTCAAACCTGAGTGAACAAAATTAAAAATAGCTTCCAACATAGCACCTTGTGTGCTGGTTCCAAATTGGTTGCACTTTAGGAACATGATGTTATATTAAGAAAAGCCAGCTGCCACAACTACCGACAGTACTAATGTTGCAAAGTGGTAGTAATAACCCATCCAGAATTCACTAGGCAGGCTAAGAGCACAATTAAATAAAAGAAACAGATTATTTTTTTTATTTGCTACATGAAATTGGATACATCTCAATATATCGATTCTGATGTAGAAGAGGTTAATCAGTCCTTTAATCTTTAATGAATGTGATATTGGCGTTGATAAGACTTTACTACATGTGCAGTATAATGGAAATTTAAGAATTTTGCAAATTTGGAATTCAAAAAGTGATTGGTTCTAAGGACAATATGTCCTAACAAATATTTTCCCACGTCGTTTGGACAGATATACTATTTTTTAAATATTATGCAAATATAATATGCTGACCATAGAAGGCCTGAACAATGGTCTGAACAATTGAAAAGGACAATTGACACTTGTATCTAAGACAGAGATTGTTATCACTGAAACAAGTGAAAAATTATATAAAATTTACAAATAAAGAAATTAAAGAAACAATAGAACAAGACAATTATGGAATAAAGTTTCATTAAAATAATTTTATATCATATATTTTTAAAAATAAATGTACCGTAAATCCTCTAATAAACGTGTGGGGCATTTATTTAATTTTTCAGTTCATAGGGAGGGATGTTCACTGGAGAGAGACATTTAAAAGAGGGTACATTTACTTATTTTTTAGAAAAAACCATTAAAAATTCTGATGCATGCTAAGTACAGCTAAGATATAATTTTCCATAAGCAAAAAAAAATGTCCTTCACTTGAACTTGTAGCTACATAAGAAAGATAGTATTATATAGAATATTTCCGGTTTTTCGATAAATGATTAAAAACTTGAAGATCCAGATCCAGATTTGTTTCTAATAAATGTCCCCCTGTTAGGAGCATGTTTCCAATAAACGTGAGTAGAGTAATGTGAGTAGAGTAATGTACAAAGTACAATATAGAAAATAAAAATACAAAAACTAATTTATTTATTAAACTAATTTTTATGGAACTACATAATACTTTAATTCTCTATATTTTTTAGGCATTTCATTTTTTGTTGCCATTCGAGTCTTTCACCTTTTAATTTCATGCGCCAGCAAAATGCTAATTTTTCACGTGCATTTCATAATTTTCGTGCACCCTTAAAATGGCTTTTTGAAACGGCTAAATCATAGATCTAAATCGACATGTAGGTGAAACCAAGGGATACAAAATACTAAAACAAATTAGAAGTGTAAAAAATGGAGAGCAATTGAAGAATTAAAAGACTTTTAGAGACCTTATTATGTTGAAAAGGTTAAACTATGTTGAAATTATGTGTATGCAAAAGAATTGCAAATATATTAACTATGGTATTCATAATTTTTAAATACTTTTATTGAATCCCTAGATAATTTGTTGTTAATATATCCAAACATTTAACTTAATATACCGAATAAAAAATGCATAAATTTTATTTCTTCTACGAGCTAGAGTCTTAGAAAAAAAGTGATTATTGTATTCTCAATGTTATTCTGAGCACACCATAGGTAGTAACAAAACTGAGTGCGAAAAATTCAAAAAATAGTACTGTTCTCGAAATAATAAACATTTTATCTCTCCTCCGTATTTTATGATCTTCACATACTCTACTAACGACTTAAATAACTTTTTGTAAATAGCTTTATAAAGAATTTTCGCACACAATTCTTTGCAAAAAGCTTTGATCTCTGACGTATGAAAGTTTTAAGGTAATATAATCAAAACTATGCAACTTGGAACTCTAGAAGTAAAGAATTCACCATTAAAAACATCAGTAAGCTGTAATTCTGTATTTTATCACATTTTCTTCCATTTTCTTTAAATTAAATTTATTTAACTTTTAATTTTGTTTACAAAGAATTTGATGGAACGCAAAAGGCGTTGATGCATGATATCAATCGTCATAATATTTGAGTAACAGATGCACAGTGTATAAATATATTGTACATGAAGATGAATAATTAATTAGACTTTTACAAAGTGAGAGTAAAATTACATCAGCTAATATAAAAGTTAATGTTTTTTGTATATATTTAAACTATTTTTTAATTGGTGAATGTTATAATGGTAACTCTATAATACGTCTCTGAAGTATACATATATATAGTAAATGTCATTGCGCATGCTCAAACTCATCCGGAGACAAGATCGGGGAACACTGGACGCCGTTTCTGGCTAATTTGCCCTCATCAGCAGTGTATACCCACTCTCAATGCTAATGCCTGGACACTTCGCAAAGAAAGATGATCTATCCGATCGCCGATGGAAGTGGCTAAATCGGGTCTCACTTCACTTGTGGTGAAGTTAAACGGATAAATCCGAGCAGTATATACATAAGCCAATGGGCCTATAACCAAGAACTTATCACCGATAATGATTTTGGCTTTGAAATGAAACGAGCTTATAACCAGGGTAATTTTACGGTACCCCATCAATAGATGAATATTTCATCCTCATGGCGCTATATATATTACAAATGCTCAAATAAATGACATACCTAAACAACCAATCCGCCGATGACAAATGGAACACCAAGTTATTGTATAAGTGGTTCTCTACCACATATCATACCGTAAATATCTCTTTGATCACACCTTTAAGGTTCTTATAGATGAACTTACAATGGGACACCAAGTTATTGTATAAGAGGTTTTCTACTACATATCATACTGTAAATATCTATTTGATCACACCTTCAAGCTTCTTATAGATAAACTTGCAATGGGACATCAAGTTGTTATTGTATAAGTGGTTTTCTACTATATATCATAGTGTAAATATCTCTTTGATAACACCTTCAAGCTTCTTACAGATAGACTTACCAGATAAACTACTGTTTTAAATTTATAATAATATGTTGTAACTTTTTGTATTTAAACCTCGACGAAGGAGAGTGTGATTTGTTGAAACAGACGTTTGTCTGTTTCTGTCGGACAGTTTTTTGTGCGGGTTAGAAGTGCGGGGGGTTCCATGTCTGTACGGACTTTCTAAACTAAAACGCATCAGCAACCATGAACATTCTAACAACGTGTTATGCGTGTGAAGAAAGTATGATCGCTAGCTAGAGCTTATTTAACTCGTGGATTTATGAATATTTGTTTGGCATTGTTGGTGAAGTGAAGTTCAGCACATCATAGCTTGCACCTACATCTAATCACAGCAACTTGACATAGCTATTTTGCTGATCTAGCTATACCAGGAGCAATGCTAAAAATGTATAGCTAGCTTAAAGTCACATAAAGTAATGCATCGATTAAGCGCCCGGGCGCTTATTTAATTTTCGAGCCACAAGGGGGGAGCGCTTATTCGAGGGGGCGCTTATTCAATCAACAAAACTTAAGGTATTTAGAAATTTTCGGAAGAATTTTCGGAAAAATAGAAAAAACTTCACAATGCCATGCAGGTATTGTACTGTTTCTTATTTTCTTAATCAATATCTACATCTTCATCATCTGAATTCTCATCTAACAGCAAAAAAACTATATTTGGATTTTCGTTTTCACTAAAAAACGTCGAATTCGAATAAGCGCCCGGGCTGGGAACTTTCTGGGAAGTTCCAACAAGCAGCTATAGCTGAAAAAGCTATAGCTGCTATTTCTTCTGAATAATTAAGAAAACTTTAACAATTAGTAAATTCAAAATATTATTTATTGGACCTATAATTATTACCTTGTTAGAATTTGATTAAAATGCTATTTTCTACCTATGTACATGGACATTTTATGTTATGGAATATGATTGAAATAAAAAAATAAAATTCAAAATAAACTTTTTGTCTGGGTCATTTTGTTGAGTTTTCTTTTTAGTGTTCGTACTGATTAGAAGTGTATGCACCAGCAATTATTTAAATAGCTTTCTATTGTTCTTCTAAGACTGTGAGTGTGGCATTAATGGCAAATTTACTATGGACTTAATAAAATTTGATATTCATTCAAAGAAAAGTTCAACAAAACGCGAAAATGTCTGGCAGCATGACTTATCAGCTTATCACTTGTACTGAAAACTAGTAGCTACAATTATGTATGAATATGGAATTATTTTAATTAGTTGTATTTACCTAATTTAACTGACAACCAATAAACGAATAATACGCAAATATCGGTATTGAATAGACCATTGATAAAACCGCGTTGAATTGAAAATGTGGGTGTTAGTGTGTACTGAAAATAACCGCACTGGACATTTAATTTAAAAAATATTTTTTAGCATAGGCGTTTAAATGGGAGGGGAACTTAATCGGGAGAGATTTTCAATTGGGAGAGGCGTTGATAAGGGAACTTTTAATTGAGAAAGGCGTTGATATGGAGACTTTTAAATGAGAGAGGCGTTGATAAGAGAACTTTTAATTGGGAGAGGCGTTGATATGGGAACTTTTAAATGAGAGAGGCGTTGATATGGAGACTTTCAAATGAGAGAGGCGTTGATAAGAGAACTTTTAATATATAATTTACCAGAGGCATGAAAGGGGTCATCACTTTTTCCTGACTGTCCACTTAGAATGCACAGTGAGCATAGCACACCGAAGAAGAATAAATAACACATTTAAATAACACTCTAATCGTCCCATATTTCTTTGTCTTGTGGTTTCACGATGTGGTTGGTGTTATTTTTAAGCCGATTCGACTTCTAGTTAATTATTAAAATAATAAAGAAAATTTGTTAACTTTATAACAGAGTGAATTTGATTGGATAACTATATATATGATACGCGCTAGAGCCTTACCTGTCCTTGAGATAAACGATGGAAATGGTTTGCAAATTTCCAAGGAGGCAGCTTCTTTATACGTCATCAAAAATATTTACTACCATTTTGTTTCTTTTATTATGGACTATAATTGTGTTTAAAAGTTTCATCGAAATACTACAATTGGTTAAATAGTTGTGGCGGGGGAAAAGGAAGGGGGGTTGAATCCGTAGAAAATGTCAGCAAATTTTAAAACCACTCAAATAGAATATTAGAAAAACTAAGACAGTTTATACATGGAATGAATTCACAGAACGTTGTAAAAGAAAAATCTTAGATAGGTGCATAATGCCGTTACTTGAAGAAGAGTTTCAGCGAGAATGACGACAATGAAACGGATAACGATACAGAAGACGAAAATGGCGACTACGAAATGGAACAGGATGGTGACATTAGTGAACGTTCTTTGAACTAAAGTTATATCTGTATAATGTGTTACATCTTCTAGTTTATCATGACTCTAGTTATTTACACAAATAGATTTCCATGTATTAGCCCCCTCCCCCTATATGTAAGCCCCCCCTCTTATATTAGCCCACCAAAAAGGCCTTACGAACTAATATAAGCCCAGGGCTTATTGTCGGAGTTTTACGGTATGTAGGTAAGCGCCTGAACGACAAACTTTTGCTTTTACCTAACTAAAGCTAGATAACCCACAGCGTGAAAATCTGCTAAATACCGTGGTGGTCCGTATTTCTCCCTATTGGGATTGTGTATTATTGTAACAGATATTTTTATAAAAATAAATAGATAAATTTCATTATAGTAGGTTAGAATAACTTCAACTACTTTTTAAAGCCTTATGGACATTATTTAATAAATACAGTGTAATGTGGTCAAAGCCTAATGGACATTATTTAATAAAGACAGCGTAAGGTGGTCCACCCTATACACATTATTATCAACTTGGATGTAACCAATAGTTTGTAGAAAGATTTTTAGAATAGGAAGTTTTCTAGATATAAAACCTGAAGGAGGTGTGGAAAAGTGTCTCCTACCAGGGAAACCTTTTATCATTGTTCTTTTTATATTTGTCCAATCAAGTTGAAACTGTCTTAGTTTTTCTAATATTCTATTTGAGTGGTTTTAAAATTTGTTGACATTTTCTACGGATTCAACCCCCCTCCCTTTTCCCCCGCCACAACTATTTAACCAATTGTAGTATTTCGATGAAACTTTTATACACAATTAAAAGACACTAGGACGAAGACAAAATAATCTTTACCTCAAATTGATATAGCATCGTCTAAACAACAACAAAATTCAAACTGACTTTGATATTTTTCATGACGTCAGCATTTATCTGAGGACGTCATCACAAAGCATATAACATAGCTAATTATTTCTTAAAAACCATGTTTTCTAAGAATTGCAATTAAAAGAGTTCTATAAAAGCGTTTCTAATTCTGTTTCATGTCTTGATGTTTCACATAGTTTTGTGAAATACCATAACATCAGAATTTTGGTAAAGAATCCTTTAAAAGATTTCAAGTAACTTGATCAAGTTTTATGAACGATTTCCCACTTTAAAATAGGTGGTTTCAGGTTATGACCTAGAAATAATGACCAGAAGATGAATGAATCTCAAATATTTAGCGTATGTGTGTTATAGATTTTACTAAATTTTAAAAAGTTTCAGCAAGATAGCTACAGTGGTTAAAACGTTTTACAGCACAATATGGTAGGGTAGAATCCGCCCCCTTCCCTTTTCCTCGTACTAATAAGGTTGAGCCCCCGCAAATCGCGGGGATCACTTCTATTTCATGATATCATTTTTGTAATATATTCCCAATATTCTAATCATACGAACAATTCAAGTTTGGAGTCCCTGCACTGAAAGTACACAAACCTCTTCCTTCCCCTTGTATTCCCAAATCAAAAGTCATAAACTAATCAAAATATTATTGGGATTGTACAGTGGCATGTATCTGCCATTTTTCTCGCTGCAGTTTTAGGTTTCTGTAATGTTTAAGACGTCCTACGAAGGTGCTACGACGTCGTAGAATAATCTAGGACGTCGTAGAAAGCTCTAGGACGTCGTAGAATGTTCTAGGACGTCCTACAAAGGTGCTACGACGTCGTAGAAAGTTCTAGGATGTCCTACAAAGGTGCTACGACGTCGTAGAAAGTTCTAGGGCGTCGTAGAATGTTCTATAACGACGTCCTACAACGGTGCTACGACGTCGTAGAAAGTTCTAGGATGTCGTAGAATGTTCTAGAACGTCCTGCAAAGGTGCTACGACGTCGTAGAATAGAAAATTCTCCGACGTCATATAATTTCTTTCCTACGCTTCTTATAACAGATATCAATATCGAATTTCCAAACAAACATCTCGCGCGAGGTATATTTCTCTTCAAGAATGAAGTGCATAAGGCACCCTGCTGGGAACGAAGTGGATTTCGAGTTTCAATTTCAAATAGAAGAACCACCTTTTAAAAATTAATAAAACAAATACTGAAGTCGGAACTGTACCCACCCTTCAATAGTTGTCCTCCTTCATAAATGAGACTATTGTTATCAAAAATAAATTTATAAATGTCATTTTTATTTTTTTGATATCAACAGTTGGTAGTATTAATCAGTTACTTTACAATACGAGATCAACTTTTAGTAATACAACCGGATATGCAATTAGAAGTTCCACCATACTTAAATTTAGTATGTATATTTTTTAACTTTTCGGTATATGATGATATTTCTTAATGCAGATAGACATTCGAAAGCATCCAAAATACGCGGCTACTACAGTTTAAAGATTTTTAATAGACGCATGTACTCGAGATAAACTATTGTGGCTTTGGTGTTGTTTTCGTTAATCCAAATTTGTTTCATTAACCCTTCGTTAGTATGGTGGGATACCCCCGGAAATTTGTTAATTCATGAAAAGGTATTAGAAGATTCAGGGGGCAAAAGGTCACAAAAGTAAGATGCAGATTTTTAAAGTATGTAAGAAAAATACCTCCTGAATAATAATTTTTGTTATGTTACTTTCAGAGCAAAATTTAAAAATTCAGGGTGTCCACACCATACTAATGAAGGGTTAAGGTTAATTTGTGGTGGAAAAAAAAAAAGACAATCCATGAGGAGAAATTGTTGTGATGTCAATTTCTCCCAGTTGAATGTCTTCTTTTAATTTTCGCACGAAATTTTCAGCCTAATGGAAATCAATCTTTACTGGGATTTCAATAGCGTGAAAGAGGATTCCCATAGCATGAAAGAGGATTCCCATAGTGTGAAAGGGGATTCCCATAACGTGAAAGTCTGCCGAGTGTGGTCGGTGGTCGTTCACGTTGTGTCTATACTCCTTGTGTATATAAAAGTCAATGGAATTAAATGGAATTATTGTAAACTATAGTCCCTTTGTTAGATGTACCAAACACTAGTGCTTTTGTATATTCCTTTTGAGATATTTAGATGAATATCATTTACATGACCGTAAAGACACTAGGACGAAGACAAAATAATCTTTACCTCAAATTGATATCGCATCGTCTAAACAACAACAAAATTCAAACTGACATTGATATCGATTGTTTATAAAACACCGAATAAGAAAATGAATAATTAATGACAGGGAAATACAAAATCAAAATTTTGAAACAAACAAAGAAATGATATAAAATTGAATGGGCGCTAATTTTTCACAACAACACATAAATTTAACATTTCTTTTAAAATGTTTTACTTTCATTTGTTTTACTTCAAATTATATTTACGCTAGCAGTTGTTTTTAATCTGTTACGTCATATAGAAACCACAAATAACAATAACCTATTTTGACGTCATTTATTCAAATAACAACAATGAGCATCTCATTATATTGTTGATGTGACATATCATATCACGTGACATATCCTAAACGTTGTTTTCCACATGTTATATAACGTCAATTTAAAATATATAAATGTTTCCCCGCGAGCAAAAACTTGTTCAAAGTCCGCAGTAAAGACTTAATAGACTTTGGACAAGTTTTTGCCTGCTGGGAGATTGTTGATATGATAAACATCAATTTCACATATTATATGTCAATTTGCACATGGGACATCAAGTCATTTCTATCACATATCAAACGGTACATGCTATTGGTAGTGAACAAATACATATATTATGTCTAATAGTCGCGCATTATAAATTTGAAGTAACATCGACGATTTTAAACGAAGGAGGAAGAAGAAACAATTTAGGAGGTGTTTTTCATGTTATTCTTGAATTCAATCTTCGTTTATGAGTAGAAAATTCAGCCTCGTTTCCAGGGCTTCTTCTCTCTTGACGTTTAACGCTCATTGCTTTAAACGTCAAAAGAGAAGAAGCCCTGGGAACGAGGTTGTAGAAAATTAACATTTTAGACCAGAAAAGCTTTCCAAAACTTACTTCAACATACTGTGAAGGCTCATTAATTTCATGATTTCTATTAGACTTACTCGTTAAGTAACTTATTTGTGTAATTTACAGAACAGAGTTCTCATTAAATTTGTTCTTCTATCCTTAAAAGCATATATCGAGATATACTACACTGTTACCTATTAACAGCGAGTTGTTGTAGTTGTAATGGAAATATTATTTTGGCTATCGCGGTAAATTTTGCGACTATGAGAAATCAACACTAAGAGAAAAATACAATTTGGACATTACAAGACAATACAAAACCACATTACAAAATATATATTACAGAAATATTCGGGAAGGATTATGGGTAAGACAGTTAGCTAAGTTTATAATAAGAAGCAATAAATCATTCTTTGAAGTCTGAAAAACTATATATCATAAACAGATGGATATATATATATAATGTAAAACACAAATAAAACGACAACAAAATATGGAACTGTCAGTTTCACGTATTTAACGATCATCAGCC
>JAULBZ010005960.1:0-10589 GCA_032360805.1 Neoturris breviconis
GGCAATTAGTTTACATAAGTTGAAGGAGGTAATCAATGCTTCCAGTTGTCAACACGTTTGCAATGTATTGGTTTCTTCATACAGAATCAGTTGTAAGGATGTTGGTTCAGTTGTTTGCAGAATTAGATTCTTGGATATTGAAACTTTGTTACGTGTACTCATTCGTCGAAATAAGAGTAACAAATCACTGTGGAGGATATATTCTTAGCCTGAAGCTGTGCTCAAAAATTCACTCCTCCTCAGTGATTATTTACTCTCTAATTAAATAAGAAGAAGGAGGAAAGTTAAGTGAGTTAAATTTATATGTTCACCTGGCAATACATAGTTACAAATCGTTGATGAGAAACTAGTAGCCATTGATTAAAATGACATATTCAATTTTCTAGCAGTTTCACTTTAGTTGTACATGTTTATATCATGGAAAATTGGAGATTCATCAGTTGATCTTTCATGGTGCATTTTCCTACAAAATATTATCCTTATTGTAGCCAATTTGAAATCTACAATCCTGCAGGGTTTATACAGAATCAGGAAAATCAGGGAAATTGAAAATTCATCAAGGAAAATCAGGGAAATGTTGAAATTTTCATTCAAAATCAGGGAAGATCGGGGAATTTGTAATTCCAATCTGGCATTTTATCTGTCTCATGCATATAGTAATAAGAAATGATGATAACTGCTTTTGATTCAAAAGGGTATTTTATATATAAGGATTAGAAACGCTGAACATGAACTGGTTAGAAAACCTACAAAGGAAATCAGGGAAATTCGATGTAAATTAGGACCCAAAAATCAGGGAAAATCAGGGATTTATTTTGTAAAATATCTGTATAAACCCTGTCCTATGACATTTGTAAACAGAATGTAACATTGATGAAATTTTAAGATATAACATACTGATCCTTATAATTCTTTAGAAAAACTTAGAGTTAATTAATTAGAGAGAATCTTCAAATTCAAGAATCACTGGATACATGATGAGTCATGAAACAGATAGGACACATGATATTGAAACATATAAAAATAAATATGATATCAGTTTTTTTTGATAAACAGATCCTTCCTCTTAATTTAATTGTCATGTTTGTATGTTTTAATTGAAATGGGAATGAATCATCCATCTTGTATCTGTACAATTACATCCTGTATCCTTGTTGATGAAAAGATAGAGTAATTATAATCACTGTGGAGGAGTGAGTATAGCTTCAGGCTTCTCCTTCACAGTGATCAAGCTGGTTGCATGTTTTACAATTAAGCAGGATGTGCAAAGTTGATTTTAACAAGATTATTAAAGTCTATCTGTTTTATTTTTGTTTTTTAAATCTTTCATTGGTTCAATTTAAGTAGTTTTCAAAACATTCATGCAATGGAATGGTTTCTATTATTTTCTCTTTAAACGAAGGGTTAGTTGAAATTTGCAAATCACCATCCATTGTTGCAAATCACCCTCCATTGTTGTGCTGGGAATAAAGGGCAAAAATATTAATGTGGAAAACCTAAATTTATGTGATTGTTCTTATTTTCAACACTCTCTTAGAAAATGCAAGCCTGTATAGTTATTGATTAGAATTCAAAGTTTTGCAGTTTTTCAGTGGTCAAAATGAGTGCAAATTTTGGCTACAGAGCTTGAATTTATGAATAATTACCCCCTCACTCACAGTGGTTATTTGCTCCTATTTCAAACACTGATTTTTGTAGCATAGAAACATAACATAGAGTTCTGAAAGTAATTGCCCTTAGATGAATGCATTGTTATTTTAAATGTAACAAATGTTAAATTGCTGAACATGACTAATATTCTTGACACTGACACTCCATGATGCTGTATAACTATATTGGTTTAGTTATTGTGTTGTGTTGATTACACTGTATAGAAACCGGACTTAGATTGTTATTTTACCTTAACTAAGATTTAATCCTAAGAATTGATGTTAAGCCTTCTAATCATGTTGTTTAATTAAAGTTTTTGTCATGCAACCCAGTTAACATCCATTCCCTTGTATAGTTCATAATACATAGATACAAACAAGACAAATTTCAAGGCAGTTGGATCGTTGGTATACCCTGTAGCGGGTGGTGGTTTTTTAATAAGCAAGGCATTAGTTTACACTAGGGGGTTTATAATGTTGATTATATTACACTGTAAGAAGCTCAGCTGTAAATTGCACAAAATATGTCATTCTATTTCAATTATAATATAATAATATATAATGGATTATGCGAAGAAAGTATTATGAAGTGTTTCCGTTCAAACAAAATGGACTATACTACTACAATATTGAATATAGCATGAATTGTGATCATGGAGAATGATTCTGAACATTTGGATGCTACAACAATATTCGATTGTTCTTGAAATTATTTGATTCCAAGCAATGGCTATTAGTTTTACTATTATTGAATTGACTTTACTTTTATTTTGTTGCTATGATACAGAGGTTAAAATAACTGCTGGTCATCACCGTGGAGGGGTAATGTTCGGTATATTTTCAGCCAATATTCTGAAAATTCTGTCCTCCACAGTGATCATCGGCAGTTAATTTAACTTTTATCAAAAGATGAATTGTTAGGAGCCAATCTCAAAATTTGTTTCGAAAAGCTAATATCTTAGCAGCTTTAAAGAAGGCAAAATCAATAAATTTGGGAAGAATTAATCTACAATGAAGAGTGTTAAGTCAATGAGCTTGCAATTGATTGGTTTCTTCGGGACAAAGAAATCCATCGATTGCAAGATCATTGATTCAGCACACTTCCCCAGGGAACAAATATTGTGAAATGGTCCCTTACAAACCTCAAAAGAATCGATAGTTTCACTACCAAGGCTCGATGTAATTGTCAGATGTCACCTGCGGAGAAGTGTTTTTAGCTGAAAAACTATACTCAAAAACTCCTTGGATTGACTTTTTTAAATTTGAAAGAAATCATGCAAAAGTTTTATACCCCTACACATTTCCTTTTGATGCTACGATTAAAAAACATTCAACCACTATGAAGAAGTATATAGTTAATGTCATATCTAGGTAAAAATATCCATAGAAATCTCCTCCAAAGCTATCCTTAAGATCATTAAGCATAGTTCAAATTGCTTTTTAATTCTTTGAATATTTTTTTAATTAGGTAGATAAATGGATCCTCTATAACAGCTATTTATGTTTAGGATTTGAAACATTATCTGTCATAGTGTGTTCATCTATCAATCATTGTACAATTGCATGTTTACTTTCTTTGAATTGTTTATAAAACTATTTTGTTTATCCCAAATTTCCGTTCTGATTACCCCATCATTACCTTCTTGTTATAATCAAAGCGAACACATTCTTGAGATTGAGAAGTTATAATTAGTATTAACGATTAACCAATTAACATTGATCCTAATCTGAAGCGTTTTTCATATCAACAGTTTGCGTAAAGAAATGTTTTAATATCAGCAATTTTCGATTCGATTGGTTTATTCTTCCAGAAGAAGCAATCAATTTCAAGATTGATTGACAGAATATACAATCTCGATTGTATAATAGTAATTCATCACTGTGGAGAAGGGATTTTTGAGGGTTTTTTCTGGACTTTTTTCCTCCACAGTGATTAGTTCTTGATCTGGATAATAGATAACGACTGATATGTTTATGATTGTTTATATGACGTGACACAGGTGATTATTTTTGGCAGTTGATAATTTTTAAAATGGCGGTTGTTTAAATGATGAGGTTTTTGTAAACGATGTTAGAAATCAGGTAGAAAAGAAGAGTACAGGTCTTTTTGTACAGAAGTCACTAATCAATTGCATATTTGTTGACCCTTCTTCCCAGTTGATTAATTTGTCTGTTATTAAATTGACACATGGATAATATGGAGCCTTGTATGAATTGCTGCAAAATACAATTTAGTCTGTAACTGTTGAACATCACCTGTGGAGTTGTGCTTTTCAATATAGTTTTCAGTTACATTCAGGTTTTACATTGGTGTTCCAGATCTATGCAACAAAGATATAAATCAATTACAAAACTACAAAAGTACCCCTTTGAAAATAATTCACAATCATTTAAAATTATGAAAGCTGTGTAGAATAAAGCTATGCTATAAATCTCTCCTCCTCAGTGATTATTTGCACATATTATACAAAGATGCTAATAACAAATGGTGTCAATATAACTATATTATGTTCACAAAAATATTTACTTGTGGTGCTTTGTTTTGGTACCAACATAATGATATTCAAGTAAAGGACAGTGGATATTATTGCCAAAATATAATATATATAATAATACTGAATTCTGAAGTCTTCATCAAAGCTTTGCAACTTCAATTTTTATTAAGGGTGCATTTGATTTCCACTTTAGTGGGTCAACTAAGCCTACTAATCAGACTGAAATTCCATTTTATTCACATCAAGAGAAGAAGAACTAGATTTCAAGTGAGAGGAAGAGGCATTGTTAAGTGATAAACTGGTCATTTTTATCTGGAGTAATAAATGCAAGAGCAAACCAAACCAACCGAACCAACTGAAAGTTGTTTGTTTGGCACAATGGAGTGATCAGTTGGATCTAAGATTGTTTAGTGCGAACCTTGCTTAACGTTGATTTCTACGAGAAAATTGTGTGATGTCAATTGTGTGACGTTAATTTCTACCAATGTGTCTTCTTTCAGCTTTTGCCGCAAACTTTTCGCCTATTGGAAATTAACCTGCGGCTGTCGAAATAAAAGTAAATAATTATTGTGGAGGCTTTGCAAGGTTTGAGATAAGATTAACCACAACTTGCTTCTTTGTGATTTAAAAACAATGTGTCATCTATTTCACACACTCACACCCACAATACCATGTAATGCAGATAATAATTACAATCAAATCATCTGTTAAGAGAGTATTAAGTCACTTGTGAATGATTGGTTCTTTGTAATGAGGGAACCAATCAATTTGTTTTGACCACTAGATTACATCAAGTATTTAATTGACAGCATTTCGGACCCCCCAGCATAATGCTAATTGCTGGTAGAATTGTATAGATTAATACAATGTTTCAGGGTGAATCACATGAGGTTTATTTCACATTATGTAATGAATGATATGGGAAATATTTCATTCACACCTTGTTATAAAGTTTGAAATAACAACAGTACACAAAAAAAGTAGTGGAGACTGTAATATTTTATATAGATAATTGTTTGGTATAATTACCTTTGAAAACAATTCAACAACGTCATTATTCGAACGTGTATAAACACCTCCTGTATATATATAAATCACCTCTAAAAATAAGCTCATCAAAAAAGTCTTACTTTTACAGTAATAGGAAGTGGGACCTATCTTTATGTGCCTGGGCACTTATTTCACTACTTATGGTTTAATGAGCAGAACAATATATTATACCAGATTTACGTGCGTATGATTCAAATGATGTGCTTTTATAAAGAATCAAACTGTAGATAGATTCTTTGAAGAAAAAATCTTTGTAATTAGTTGTTTCTTTAAACTGAAAAAACCCAGGCTTGTCACCCTTCCGCACAGATGCAAAATTTATTTTGTTTGATGTATTACAACCAAAACTGTTGAAAGTGCTATTCCTGTATGTTCCTCGATTTTGCATTTTATATATTTTTATTTTGATAATATTACTCAAATATTGGGGGTTAATTATTCCTTATGTCATCAGGATGTTAACATCCAATCGAGGCTGTTCAGCGTTGTCATCAGGATGTTAACATCCAATCGTTCAGCGTTTTTATTGCAATAAATTCTCACATTTGTTCGATGATAAAAACTGATGAAATAAACACATTATAAAATAAACATGTTATAAAATAAACTTTATTTATTTTTAAAAATAATGTCAAAATCAAATTAATTTTACAGGGGTGAAAATAACTGCTGGCATATTGGAGGAGAGATTTTTCAGAATAATTTGTCTGAAAATATTCTGAAAAATCTCTCCTTCACATTTTATGACTAACAATTTCAATCCCTGATTTTACTTTGAAAACAGCAATTCTGTATACATAATTATTATCAACATTACTCTGTGGAGGAGTATCTTTTAAGGTTAGTCTCCAAAGATGCTCATCTACAAGGGAATGCCGTCTTAATTAAAAAAAGAACAGATGTCATCTTCACTGTGAAACCAATCAGTTGCAAGATCATTATTTTGACCCGAATAATGCACTCCCCCATAGTGTATATATATATGCACAGTAATTTAGTACTCTATTATTGAATGTCAGTTAATATTCAGCAATTCAAATCACCTTGAAGCAATATTATGTAGAATCAAATCATTATTATTTGCAATTAATTTCAGGGGGTAATGTTGTAAGCTTTACAAACTGATTCCTGATACACTTGAACTGAATACACTTAAACTGTTTTCTCAAGTGTATCGAATTATGACTACAGAGGTTACTGAACAAACCTGTGTCAAGTTTATAAACCAAAAATGTTTTGAGGATGTTTTGAGGAGTTCCGTCATTTGTTTAATTTATAGTGTTGTGGACAGATATATTATTTTAAATAGTTTATCTTGCTGTCATTAAGTCAGATCTGGGATGGAGGGTACTGTGTCAATGATTTGATTGGTTCCTTTGTAGTTACGAAAGGAAACGAAGCCTTTGCAATGTTGTTGACATAATAATCTATTATGCACCAAACTATGTTCAGTTTTTGAAATAAGAGAAAATAATTACTAAGTAGGAAGGATTTTTGAGCATTGCTTCAGGATTGCTAGTCTGAAGTGCACTACAATCACTCCTCCACAGTGACTATTTGCTTTATTTCAAACACCGGTGTTACATCAACAAACTTTTAGAATTGTTTAACAATACATCTTCTATCATTTTTCTTCTACTTACTCATCGTTGGAACGCATGAATATATTTTCCCTTAAATTAGATTTAAGGTGTAGGTCTTATGTCTTTCTTGTCTTAGAATGCATATAAGGTAGGTCATTAAAGCTAACAAAGTCTCTTTATCAATGTGAATGACTGAATTGTTGTTTTGGTAAGTTTTGTTGTAGATTTGTGTAGAAGTATGCTAAATCAAAAGCTTAAATATAACTGCCAGTCATCTTTGGAGGTGTGATTTTTCTCAACTCAACTGAACTTAAATCAAGTAAAGTTGCTAAAAGTGACTCTTAAATTTACCACAATGGTGACTAAATATGACCTATAAATATCCATGATTTGAACTTCCAAGGGTTTGATGATTCTGATCTCATAAATCACTTGAAAAATGTTGTCACCGTGATAAATGAGGTGATTTTCATTAAGTAAATAATTGAAAGTGTTTCTTCTAGTTTTATTTTGTTTGATATCAACACCTAGTCTGATGTTATTTTCACAAAAACCACGTTCCTGTTATTGTACTCAATATTTTTAAACAGTAACGATTCTGCTTTGACGTATTGATTAATTGTCTATTAATTAGGTTTTATTTATTAACGGATTATATATGTTCTTTCAGGAATGGGAAAAAAATCTTCATTCAATCAAGGCAGTGTTCGAAATAAGAGCAAATAATCACTGTGGAGGAGTAATTTTTGAGCATTACCTTAGACTACAAAGCCTGAAGATATGCTCAGAAATGTCTTCTCCACAAAGATTATTTGTTCTTTGAATATTGAAATGAGTAATTCCAATGAAGAAAGTTTTGATTTTGTTGATGGAACACACTCCCTCGGGGATGCTATTAATCCATATGTTAGTCACATCTTCACATAAAAAACTTTAGAGTCACATATATCCACATAATTATGTTTAGTGGTCGAAGTAAGAGTAAATAATCACTGTGGAGGAGAGGTTTTTGAGCATAGCTTCAGGTTTTATAGCTTGAAGCTGCGCTCAATAATCACTCCTCCACTGTGATTAGCTGCTCTTATTTCGACCACTAATACTGTTTTGTTATAATCGACTCAAACCAATTTACTAAGAGGTTTATGTCAACTAGTTTTCTATTGGTTTCTTTATTACACGAAACCAATCAATACCAAGATAGTTATCTCACTACTCTTCTCTGCAAAGTTAATATTGAGGTGCTCTTAGTTTAACTTCTTTTTTTTTCTGTATATTGTTTACTAATTCGGCAAGTCATGTGCTATCCAGTTCACTAGATCCTTAAACAATGAAGACATCATTGGTCCTTGATAGCAGAAATGTAGAGAAAATGTAGTTCCATAATATTGCATACTTAAGGAAAACATTTTATATAGTACCTGATTAGTGAATTTTTTATTGAAACAAGCAATATGAAGGAGTGGTCCTTGATAGCATAACTAGGTGGAGTGTAATTTTGTACTGTATAATTTTAAGGAGAACAATTATACGATATCTGATTGCACTTACTTTGAAAGAACCAGTTTAATATTTTGTCTCTCTAAAAGAATTGTGAAGTGCAATAAGTAGAATTTTTAGATTTTTAGTCTAGAAAATAAATGCTTAGTGTTGTTTACTTGACTCATGCTCAACTAAGAAAACTAGAAAGATGTTATAAAAGAGAAGATTTAAATCACTCTGCTTTTCTTCAGTTACTCCTAAAGATGAAATGAAATTAACTTCTAACATGTGTACAACATTGGGAAGCAATAAATAGAAAACAGAGGGGTTCCTTTGAATTATTTATTTTGAATTAAATTTCATCTTTAAATTATTTATGTTTACTCTTCTATAACACAGTTTATTTTCATTTTGTTTGTACCTTACACGAAGTACTACCTGAGGTACTGCCACTTTAACAAATTGTACTGTAAACTATTACTACATAGAATTAGGTTACTACATAGAAATGCTATATATAGTTTAGGGATATAATACTATGAAGAAGTATCGAGGAAGCATGAAACTAGATAAAGCTGATTTTCACTAGGCAAATGATTTGCTGCTAAAGCCAAAATAAGACATTCCATTGGTAGAAATTAATGTCACACATGGCTTTCACAGCAAATGTTTTGTCGAGGGGAAATGTCATTAAGTTATCATTTTGTGAATCAAACGACAATCTTTCAAGTCTAAATGATGCATGTGTGAGAGTAACTTATAAATTGTGTTTTTGTAAATGTTAAAAAATAGAGGATAGAATTAATGGCTTTTTTGTACATACTTGTTTTGAGCATCTAAAGCCTCCTTTGGGCACATGAAAACACCGAAAATTATTTTTTCCCTTGTTTGATTGTTTATACAGGTAAATGTGTGTCTTTTTCTGATGTCAAAATAGTAACGATGTAAGTAAGTGTCATAAAAGAGGAAAATGATCACATTTTACAGATACCTGTCTAACAATATTGCCCTGGATGTACCCCTGAGTATCTGGAGTATATTAAGCCAACAAGGAGATCTATCATAGAGTTGCTGTCTCTATTATTTGTTTTAATTAAATTTTGAAACCTGAGTAAAGCTTTTATGCTAGATTCTGATACTATCAAGCCTCAAAATAATTGTCAAACATCATTGGTGGAGAGGTGTTATTTTAGAACAGTTTTCAAATTGGAAGCTGAAAAACTGCTCAAATTATGCTCCTCCATAGGGGATGTCTGACAGTTTATTTGAGACTATGTTAATAATCTTGATTGCATATACATGAAAGAAATATGATATATTCGAGAACATAATGGTTGAAATAAGAGCAAATAAACCACAGTGAAGGAGTGGTTTTTGAACATAGCTTTAGGGTACAAAGCTTGAAACTATACTAAATATGCCTCCTCCATTGTGATTATTTGTTGTTAAGTGTTTTATACCTTGCTACATAACAATATTTAATCAGAAAAATAACATAGCGATATTATTGGATATTATTTACTTTATCGTCCTGAATTTAATTTTCTATTGTTTACCTTGGTAGATATTTTTATAAAATTGGAAATCTATATTCTTCTAAATGTTCAGAAACATTACCAGAGAAGTTAGAAACAATTCAATGGTTCTAAAAGATATAGTACTGTGACACATTCAGTAATAGAACTGTATCAGTTCATTGTAAAAAACATAGAATATAATTTATTTGAGAAATTTGAAACATGACTTTACGAAAGCATAAGAGATGTTGTCAATTAAGCATGGTGGATATTTACCGATTTTATTCTGATTTTCATGTATCGTTACATTTACAGGATCATCTCAGATTTTCAATGGGGAACATTGAAGGTAAGTAAATACACAAAATCTTTACGAAGAAGGGTGTTATGTCAACCAATCAGTTGCAACAGTATTGACCCAATACTCTTCTCCGTGGATATTCTTTTTCTTTTCAATAGTGATCTAATCTTACTCCATGGCTAATAAATTTTGTATTGTATGACTAATTTTTCATGCCAGTAAGATTAGAGTAATCGGGTAATAATGTTGAACTTAGTACCCCATATTTTAACCATAGGGGCCCCCTCCCATTCAAAACCTTTTATCACACTACATTTTTGCTCAGTTGAGTTGAAAGTCTGCTTATTTGATGATATTCAGTACTTTTTCAAAACTCAAAATGTTTCCATAGTAACCAATTGTATGGCAGTAGGTACTATTTTTAATAATTTTAATATCAAACATTGCTGACATCAGCATTTTTTTTATGATAAACACTTTAAAATCACTTAATTCAAACAGGAGACAATGAGAGC
>JAULBZ010005961.1:0-12859 GCA_032360805.1 Neoturris breviconis
TTTTTATGGATTTTCGGTTAAAACACTTCAATAGTCAACCAAAATATTTGGTCCATAAGAGATCCCGTTCTCTGACCGTTGATTACTTTTGATACATTGAAGTAAACGGGATGAACGATTCCCTGTTTTGATTCGATAAAGCCTATCGTAAAAGCATCGTAAATGTAAACATATATGATGACAAAAAATAAATATTCCTAAAATATCTAATGTCTATTGAAAAATAATGTCGACGATCTTGAAGTTGATTGGTACTACTTCCAGAAGAAGGAAATCAATTTCAAGATCTGTCTTCTCTCCTCCTCTGTTTAATCTGGTAACAGCAGACTACTTTATAGTCCAACAGGTCAATCTCTGGTTTGGCGTTATGGATCCGTTCGTATAATTTTGCGTTTCTTCTAAGCGGAACAATATAAAATAAAATAAAATAAAATAAAATTTTATAAAAAAATGATAGAATGTTCAAATTTTGGTTCTATCCCGCGTTTTCATAAGAAAATTTAAAATGTCTCTAAAATCACACTTTTTTTTGTAAAATATCTAAAATGTCTCTAAATCACACTTTTTTATAAAAAAATGATAGAATGTTCAAATTTTCGTTCTATCCCGCGTTTTCATAAGAAAATTTAAAAAGTCTCTAAAATCACACTTTTTTTATAAAATATCTAAAATGTCTCTAAATCACACTTTTTTATAAAAAAAATGATAAAATGTTTAAATTTTGGTTCTATCCCGCGTTTTCATAAGAAAATTTAAAAGTCTATAAAATCACACTTTTTTTATAAAATATCTAAAATGCCTCTAAATCACACTTTTTTTATAAAAAAATGATAAAATGTTCAAATTTTGGTTCTATCCCGCGTTTTCATAAGAAACTTTAAAAAGTCTCTAAAATCACACTTTTTTATAAAATATCTAAAATGCCTCTAAATCACACTTTTTTATAAAAAAATGATAGAAAGTCGAAATCTTTGGTTGTATCCGGCGTTTTCATTCATACACACAAATAAAATTGATAAAATGTGAAATATTTGTTTTGTCCCGCGTTTTCATAGGATTATCTAAAAGAAGAGGTCCTTATCGCAATATATTGTGAAAAAACATTTAGAGACAATTCAAATTACAGATGTATAGACGCGCAAGTAAAGGATTCTCGACTCTTTGCATCTTTATATTTACCTGCGTCATCTGTCTTAAAAAATAAAAAATAAAAGGAAGAACGGTCAGAGCGATATAGTTTATACTAGACTTAACCGCGGGATATTAATTGTTTGTGGGGTATACACTATCAACAAAAACCACTGCACTAAGAAAATTCTGTTGCGTTTGTTCGCTCAAAATGCAGGGCTAAAACTGCTACTCGTTATCCAGTTACTCAATGATTGTCAAACTTGGGTACGGTCTATTTATTTACAACGGCAATTGTCGCCATTTCTTTGTAGAGTTCCTTGAATATTGACATCTGGAGACTGTTTTCTTGTCCTTTCTTGTCCTCCACAGTGATTATTTGTCTTAATTTCAATGCCTGCTCGATATTTTAACCTGAAGGTACAACCTCGTTCCCAGAGCTTTTTCTCTCTTAACGTTTAACGTTAAAACGTCAAGAGAGAAGAAACCCTGGTAACAAGGTTTCTGCAGGTACCCATAGAATAACAGAAATAATCACTCCCCACCCCTTCTCCTGCAAAAAGTTATTCGATACTTGATATATTTACCTACTACTATTTTAACGGCAAAAACCTATTTTCTAGTACGTTGTATATTCGGATATTCCTTATACTACAATGATTGCTACTGCACCTCGACATTTGAACTGTTGAACCTCGCCTGTGGAGGATTTTTTTTTAGCAGAAAACTATACTTAAAATACTCCTACCCAACTGATATCCAGCAGTTATATTCAGGCTTGTACATGAATGGCTTTATATTTAAAAGAACCACAACCATCAACCTCGGCCCCAGGTCTTTATTCTTCTCTCTTGACGTCTCGTGTACATAAATTATGAGATATTTTCCGAAATTCGACGAATACATATCACAAGTGAAACATAAAATGCGGAAAACGACCATGAGAAGCTCCTAGAGATTTATCTTCGAGAATTAGATTTAAAGTAGACATCTCTTTGCCAACTCGACAAGGCCAAATTCGAATTTTCGTGCATTTCGTCGTGCTGATCAAAATTGAAGGCTTTTGCCTGAAGTTGGAATTCTGAAATGATTTTCACCATTTCTCAAATATTTATCAACATCATTGCAGAGATTGATCCCACTGACTGCAACCTCGTTCCCAGGGCTTCTTGCCTTTTTGAAACACGAAAGGGAACGGGAACGAGGTTGCACTGACTGGGCAAAAACTTGTTTAAGGCGCGGAGGTTGTTCTAGCGTCTTTACTGTCAACTTTGAACACCTACTACTGGGATGTTGTTCATTACGAACATTGAATCTTTTTTTCAGGAAATTATTTCTTTCTTATGAAATATTTTCTCCTTCCTCCAACAAATTTCTCTGGTTTGGTAGATGAGTTCCCGACATCTTAGAAATCGCAAAAAAACAAAAAAAAAAAAAACACGGAGAAAATAACTAACGTGTGGATATCGTTAGAACTCGGCCGTCAAACAAAACATAAACAATATTCGTATGATGAAAATATTGCGCATTTTCGGCTATTTTTAACATCACAATATTTTTAATTGGTTCTACGCCAATTTTTTCAACTGCAAGTATGATCAAGAAAAGCAGCCCAAAAAGTATACCGAAGGAAAGACAAATAAATGTAGATTTGTTTGAGAAATTTTTATTTCTGTCGATGATGATTTATGTTACCGAAAAAAATTTAAGAAACTTAGGGTTCAAAATAAGATCATTAATCAATGTGGAGGAGTGATTTAAAAAAAATCCCTCCTCCACAGTGATTCGATCTTATTCCGAACACTGAAACATATATACATACCAAAAATTCTGCAACATACAGTGCTAATAGACCAAATTTGTTCTGAGTAGTACTCATTCTTTTTTATAAAATTACATGAGGTCTGTGCACTAAATTGTAAAATTCCCTAATCAATAACACATCATATTTCATGAATATAGTATTAGACGGGCCTTTATCCAGGCTAGATCTGATTGGCTGAGGAAGGGTGTTACGTCAACAATCTTGAAATTGACTGGTTTCTTTGGGACGGACAAACCAATCAATTGCAAGTTTGTTGACTCAAGTTCGCACTTATTATTGGTATTGGTATTCACATACAAAGGACTGTTGTAGTAACTAATCTAGCCTGAACGAGCGTATAGAAGGTGGTATAACCGAACCAAAAGCAATATCCCTAACACACAGGCTAAATGCGATGATATCACACTTAGCCTGTCAATCAGGTAATTTTTTAAAATTGAATAATGATGACCTGGAAAAGGCGCAAGTCCCATTTAGAAAGAACAAAACAAAAAATTAAAAATTCACTAGAAATTTATGAGAGTTAGGAAGCATCTCAAAAATAAAATATGCAGAGACGAGTACTGAATAAACGATCTTGAAATAGATTGGTTTATTCGTGCCGAAGAAACCAATCCAGTGTAAGCTCGTTGACATTGCACCCTTCTGTGCAGGTTCATTTTTGTCGAATTTGGTCAAATTCAGTTTCTTAAAATTGTTTTTGAGATGGTCACTTTAATTATCCCTCCTAGTAAACTAAAATCTATTCAAAGTCAGCAGAAAAGACGCTAGAACAACATTGAAAACGTTATTCTAGCGTCTTTACCGCGGACTTTGAACAAGTTTTTGTCACTAGGATGCGCGACTCGAAATAAACGCAAAACATTTCTGTGGAGCAGTTCAAGGCTTCAAAATAAACGTTAAATGATAACCTCAAAATAACAATTGTGCATCACCTGTGGAGGAGTGTTTTTTTAGTACAGTGCTCAGCTTTAAAGCTGGATCCTGTACTCAAAAACACTCCTTGACAGGTGACGTCCCACCGTTATTTTGAGGTTGGTAAATGATACGAAAGGTTCACTGATTAACGCTATTATCCACAGGTGACTTCTTTCGGATTTAATTCGGATCATTGCGTAGGGACCATCTCAAATGCAAAATTTGCAGAGAAGAGTACCGAGTCAACAATCTTGCAATGGATTGGCTTCTTGGTACAATCCTTTACAAGTTCGTTGACTTCCACTCTTCTGTGCAGCTTGATTTTTGTTGAATTTGTACAAATTTAGTTTTTTTAAATCTACGAAATGAGCTGCTTTTGACACATGGTCATTCGCTCTAGGAAATTCGAACATCACATTTTTACTTATCGTACTCTACTAATAGGTTAGGAGATTACAAATGGCAGTGATTGAAATAAGAGCAAAAGATTACTGTGGAGAAGGGACTTTTGAGCATCACTTCAAGCTACAAAGCCTGAAACTATGCACAAATATCCCTCCTCCACAGTGATTATTTTTTTTTATTACGACTACTGAATGGAATTATCCCGATAGGCAAAGGCTTGTTCAAAGTCAGCAGTCTAAGATGCTAGAACGGAGTTTGAACAAGTTTTTGCCTACTGGGATCATCATTGGATCGAGTTTTGGGCAAATGTCTTTGATTTGCGGAGAAGAGTGTTCAATTATCTTGCAATGGATTGGTTTCTTTGTTACGAAGTAACCAATCTAATTACAAATTCATTGAAATGACACCCTTCTTCACAGATCTAAAATTAAAATCTCGCTATATTAGAGAGCAACTTAAGATATCTAAAACTAGTAAAATTCAACAGCTTCATTATGTTGCTGCCGCATGTGCTCAGAATTAAAACTAATATAACTACGTATTGTCACGAAGTACCATTCAACCAATCAGGATATCAGCTATGGTGTAATGTGGCACCGATCAACCAATCAGGACGTCTGCATTGTTGCAGCCAATATTATGCGCTGAATCAGCAGATTTATTTTGGTCTCCTGGGGTCAAGACTTCGTATATTATAGCCCAGTATCATTCCCTATATAGCCACTATTTTTGCTTTGATGTAACCAGGTGAGACAAATAATAGTATAAATAATTGCGATAACTATGGTAACTATCTCCTACTCGACTCGTGATACGATAATCGTTCATTAACATTACCATTCCGACTATCTCTGGGTCTAGAAGTTACATTAGAAACACTGTGTGCCGGATGCAATTGTTGAGCATATTGTGAACCTGCACTGCTTCGCGAAGAAGTGCTACCCGTAGTCTGTAAACTAGTCATACTCACTGAACTGCCACGACTTGGTTGTTGAAACCTAGCTGCCGGAATACCACCGAGTGAACGGTTACTATGTCTTGGGCTACCTTGGTTAAATGCACGACTAGTACGTGGACTGTTATTACTTGAAGCACGACTCATACGCGGACTTTCAGTATGTCTACGCGAAACTGTATCGAACTCCGATAATTCGCCCTGATGACGAATTTGTAAGTCTTTGAGACGACCTATTCGAATGTCTTGTAAACGAGTACTTTCCTCAAACATCTAGAAATTAAAAGTACGGTATTGAAAGTAGCCCATCAAACCAAGTGAAAGTTAAATCTAAGCACAAAAATATGATTTGCATACACACATTATACAGCGTTTGAAATATTTCTTTATTAAGATGGTAGAGTTTCAGGTCAAATAAACACCTTTATCAAGGTTAAAGTATGTCAGGTCACAGTGGAGGAGAGTAGTGAAATTTCATATCAAGGATAAATACACAAATCTTACACGGCATTAGGATTTCATGTATGTCCTTATTAAGTGGATAAAGTTTCAGATCAAATAAACAATCGGAACACCTTTATCAAGGTAAAATTTAATCAAATCACTGTGGAGGAGGGTAGTGAAATTTCATATCATAGCCTGAAGCAATGCTCAAAAATAACTTCTCCACAGTGGATATGGATTGCATAAAAAAAATATATGTCATTCAACATACATCATTACACATATTATTTTAACTAAATGCATTTTGTTTTAAATGTACTTATAAACCTTACACTTAATAGATTAAGTGTATTCACAGGATGGTTTTTGCTAGCCTCATTACTATAAGTTTTATAAAACCATGGTTTTTACCAGATAATGTTATAAAGCACGAGAGAATAGAGCAATGTAACATAAGAATATATTTTCTTTAATATTCATTATCTTTACATAAGATTATATCATAAAATCTTCATCAGTTGAATTGTGTATTGTCATATTAATATCACTAATTTGATTTGAGAGTCATTATATTTTTATAAGATTATTTCATTAAAAATGTCTTCCTATCTTGAATTGCATATTACCATTATATTACTAATTACTAATCATTTATTACTAATAAACTGAGTGGATATAAAATTAATAGTTATTTCAAAATTAAAGGAAGCTTTCCAAAATCAAAATGAAGACTTTAATTCTTGAAATTTTAAAAAATGCAAAATTATTTTTCATTAAATAATTATCACTTATCATCTCAAAAATTGAGGAAGAAGCTTCTCCAACATACAAAATGTTTGCCAAAAAAGGTTCATGGTCCAAGTCTCATAGAAAAATTGAATGTCAAAAAATGAGTCTCCACTTCTCCCTTATTATTTTCGCGTGTTATTTAGGCGAATGTGGTCAAAACCTCATAGAATTCTCCACTTTTGAAAATTTTAAAATTTTCTTTTTTGCCAATACTCGGTCCCAAGTTAATTGAAAAAAAATCTCCAGCGGTCTCATAAAATTGCCGAGAATGTCATAACCAAATTTCAGGATGGTACAACATCTTTTTGGTCCATTGGCCTGAAAACTTGATTTGGACCCTTTTTGGCCAAAACTTGGGACCGAGTGAACAAAATCGAAACAACTTTGGCAAGCCCTTCTAGAATATCGCCACAAATGCTGGTACCAAATTTCAAAATGCTAGCTCTTCGGGAACATGGTCCATTAAGAAAAGCGGTACGCCAACGTCGAAAAGTGATACCAATAGCCAATCCAAACTTAATTTTTGCATTCCATAATTGAATCAACAACATGAAGTAGTAATTACATTTGATCTGTAAGCTATACTTTTAGTAGAAAGTATTAGTGCATGTATAAATGACATATAAAAATCATATGTTTCATTATATATTGAAAATAAACCTTTCATTAACTGTCATATATTAACTGTGGAGGAGTGTTTGTAAGTATGTAAGTCCGTAACTTCTTTTCGATCATATATATTGTTTATTTATGTGCGTAAAATCTCCTTCTTTCAGCATTCAGTTTAAAAACAATCATCATGGAAATAATACCCAGTGGACAAAAACTTGTTCAAAGTCAGCAGTAAAGACGCTAGAATAACGTTAATAATTTCACTAGACAGTGTATTAAAGTCATTGAATTTCTATATGCATTTTACTGCTAAACAAATTTCTGAACCCCTCGTTTTCTATGCTTTTCTCAGAATGTTGTATATACATGGGATTACTATCATTCTTCCTACCACATAAACATGTATTACAATACCTGTGTTATTCACTTCGTAAGTCTCCCTCTTCCCAAATATAAGCCCCCAAAACTTTTTCTTTATTAGTTATTTGGCCCTTGGCTTATATTTGAAATTTTAAGGTATACAAAAGTTTTTTTCTTACAACATATACAAAAAATTATATATATGTATATATATGCATGTTACGTGTAAAGATGTGACAAAGTCATGTTGAAAAATAAAATAAAAACACAAGTATTTTTATCGACACATCCGTATAGCTTTCGACCTTTTACTTAGGTCATTATCAATACTGCGTTATACAACGAAATTCAAAAACGTATATACAATTATTTTAAAAAACTTTACCAAATAACGTAAGATGACAATGCAAAAAATAAATATATGTGATATATATATATATATGCACATATGTATTCTAATTACATACGTACAATTCATAACTGGTGTTATATTTCATTATTGTATTCTGGTTTTATACAAATAAATACAAGAAAGAATTTGATATTTCAGAAAAAATGAATGGTGCTATATTTCCTATTTAGAATTAGTAGCAACTCCTAGTAATTAAAACTCTGCGAAGAAAGAAATTATAGATATTCCATTGGTAGAAATTGACATCAAATATCATGTGATATCAATTTCTGCCAATGGAATGTCTATAATTGCTGTCTATGCGTGTGCATTTTCCGTTCCGTTTCGATTCCACAGAAAACTTTCTGAAGTGGAAAACAACCTTTAGTATTCTTGTTTACAAAGTATCAGAATAATATACGGATATCAATAACAAAAACATATATGAAGTGTATATTACTAAGACGAACAGCTTAAACAAAAACTATGAAATAATTTTTTTAATGAGCTTCTATAATTACAATATCAAATAAGATTAAATGCTGAAACATACAATAATGTCACAAGTTTAACCTTTCATCCAATTAAGAAATTTTATATTGTGGGCTATCATATAGGACAGTGTAATACATTACGTCAGAATTCATTAACACAAAATGCATTAATAGAGGTAATTTATGCAACAGAAAAATAATTATTTCTTTTTCATAGTAACTTTGGTACGGCTATTAATTATAATGACGCAATGAAGTTTCGAATCAGGAATATTTCGAATAAATAAATAAATAAACGATGCATAAATTATCATACGTATTGACGCATTTTGTGTTAACGAATTCTGATGTTGACGTGCTTTAACTGGAGAAGTAAATAGACTAAGAGAGAGAATCGATCTTTATCTGTAGATCCGAATCAGGTTAGTCATGTTACACATCAATGAAGCAAAACAGAAGAATTGGACGAAAACGAGCAAATCAATCTATAATATTTGTCCACTCTCTTTTAAGCTGTCCCTCTAAAATCTCAGAAGTTAAATAGTCACCTCCCTATAATAAGTACCCCTCCAAAATGTCTGTAAATCACATTTATAGTCAGTTCTCGGCCGGCAAAAACCTATTCAAAGTCAGAAAATAACATAACATTCTTTGAACATTGTTCTAAGGTTATTTTGCTGACTTTGAACAGGTTTTTGTCTGCTCGGTTGTTGTCAAAACAAAAGAACATACACAACCATTTTACAGTTATAATTCTAAAGGTACTTATTAATAAAACATCCTACATGAAAACACAGTTCTGCAAAATAACAACATTTTATTAAAATAACAAAGCATTTTGTAGTATCAAACTACATTATTAAATATCAAATATATCAAAGTTTTAGACAGTTTTAATTTCAGACATGTTGTCTGAAAATAAGCATGTCTGAAATATTTGAATATATTAAAATAACGAAGCATTTTGTAGTATCAAACTATATTATTAAAGTTATTAATATAATATAATCTCACTAAACAAAAGACCAGGCAGATAACTGTTACATGGATTAGTAGATGATGTAAATAATATCTCCATACCCTATGCATAGGCACAAACTGGATTGGTAACTGGATCACCTTGGAGTTGGAAGTCGATCAGAGAACTGCTCACCAAGAGACGATTGACACCTTAGGTCGATTATCTTCTCTCTAAATATTGCACAACATTAAAAATGGAATGCAGGACAAATTTATAATCAGTCTCATAGCTTTAAATACGATTTTGGCCACGTCCAAATAATTCAGAAAAAAGATGGTCTCATTAAATATTGAAAAAATACTTTAAATGTGATCGTTTGTGGTCTTATAGAAATATTCAAATGATAGCTACCATTTTCAAAAGAATCCCTTTTTTGCTGACACTTGGTTGTGATTATTGGTTGTTTGAAACGCTAAACAAATTTAACTGCATAATTACCATAGTCTTCAACTAATAAAGACATACACAATACAGGCAAAAGATTTCATAAAGAAAGTTCCAAAGTTGGTGACAAAGAAAGGAATTATAATTTAGAAAAATAATTTGAAAATTAGACACAACTTGTGGAAATAACATAATTTGTCAAATTATAGATATGTGCGAATTTACGGGTTTATCGAATGGATGTTGAAGACATTTAACAGGAAAAAATCAGGGGGATAATTATTTGTTTTTAATAATTAAATATCGGGTCATTGAACAACACTAACTTGAATGCAGTTACATTTCCTACTACAAGAAAAAAATATTAAAACATTTGTTAGAGCATACAAAGGCAAATAAATATCAAATTATAGCACATAAAAGGATCATACTTACCTTGAGGTAAATTTACTCTGAATAAACCCTCATCTTTATACTTTTCAGCCGAATTACTATAGACAGTCAGTGTATCTTTTCCATATAAATCAAGTGAATGTCCAATAAATGGCCATGAAAAAGGTGATGGAACCTGACGATAAGATGAAAAATATCATTTCATCAATTCATAAATTAAGTACACAAGTATAAATTTGATAGCAGCAGTTATGTAAAAGTATGTATTTTTATTGATCTGAAAATAGAATCATTGTTAAAGAAAAATTTCATTTTAATGAAACAGACATAGAATTTTCTGTCCTGATTTATATTTTACTTTCAACCCCTCTAAAATTTTAAATTTAATCGACTGAAACTTTTAAAACATACCTTTTAAAGACATTTTCGATAAAACTTAAACATTTTGTATTTGGGCCTCCGCTGAGAAGGGCACTTTCGTTTTCTGTCCGTGGAAGATTGAAACGGGCAAAAACTTTACATAAGAAAGTACCAACGTGATCCAACAAGGCATTTAAATATTTTGAATAGGAATTGCTACACCATTACAACTACGGCGAGATTTAGCGTTAATGTCTACATCCGGCATCTGCAAGATTTACAACTTAGTTACAAGTGATTTGCACATTGTAAGGTTAAAACGTATCTTTGGATATTGGGGACGAGAATATGACCCGCTATCAATCAAATGTCGGCCATGTGCAAAATAATTAGAGTGGTGTGAAAGGTTACACAAAGCACCAAAAAAACGACAAAATTGTGATCCAGATAATGACTGATAACAGTAATGTTTTAAACATTTGTGGAGGAGTGTCATGAAATTTTATATCAAATTGGATACACACATTACATATACTTCATAGCCTTAGTGTTTGAAATAATGTATTTATTAAGATGGTAAAGTTTCACAAATAAACAATTGGAACCCCTTTATTAAGGTAAAATTATTATGTCAGGTCACTGTCGAGCAGAGTAGTGAAATTTCATATCAAGGATGAACACCAACATTTTACATGGCATTAGGATTTCAAGTCTATATTAAAGGTAATGAATATAAATTAGACACACATTATTCTTAAAATAAAAACGACGCAATTCAATGACACATTATATTAGAGCTTTTGGCAATAACTTCAGCCATCTTCAATACACATCTGTATAAACGCCTATATTTATAAAAAATATTTTGCTAATTATGCTAAATTATGTAAAATTATGACCATACGTATCTTAATAATAATATTACTAAATATGGATAAAAAATTATATAAAATTTAATTAATCAGACGTGAGCATACTCAACAAGCGCTGTACTCCCAGAAGACTGACTATTAAAATTTATCAAATAGAAATAATGGAGATGATGATATGTTCCTATTGAGATTAGGTTTGTCTCTAAAGATCATTAAACTTTCTTTCAACTCTAAAAGATAATTGTTAGATGCAGATGTAATACCATGAAAATTATCAAAGGAACTAGTTCCACAAAAGAGCAAATGATCCTTAAATGCTGTGGTCTGGGCACTCCTCACTGGTTTACCTGTTCGGGCCTTACTTTCAAATGTCTAGTGGTTTTACCATAATAAGAAGCGTTGCAGCTACTACACTTAAATTGATACACAACATTTGAGAGCAATGTACAAACAAAATAATAAAATTTAGTTAAAGTTTATAAAATATATTGTGCTGGATTTGATACACTAAAATAATATAATTTAGTTTAACTTATAAAATATATTACTGTGCTGTTATGTTCTGTAGGCCCATTAAAGATAAGTATATTAAGCATAATTACAGATTAACATACAAATAAAAACACGGTATCTATTAGCAGTAATCTTTTATAAGGTGGTCCTCATCATCCGTTAAAAATAAAGATAACCAGACAATGAAACAATACAATAGAATTTTTTTTCTTTGAATGAATAATATTCTTTTATTAAAAAAATATTCCTCTGTTGAATTGCGTATTGTCATTATATTTCTAATTAGCATTCGGAGTAATTAATAATGATAACCACTTATACTTATGATAGTAATTAAATGCTTTATGACCCTAAAGTGGATAACAGTAATATTTATTTCAGAATTGAACAAGGAAGCTTCCCAAAATCAAAACGGAGACTTCAATTCTTGAAAAAGAATATCACTTATCCTCTCAAAAAATTGAGGAGGGAGCTTCCCCAAAATGTAAAATCTCTGCCAAAAAAAATTCACGATCAAGGCCTCATAGAAAAAGTCATATTTATGTGATTCTGGTCAAATTCTTATAATCAGTGAAACAAAGTCAACTATTTAGTCATTGCGTATAACCTTTCACCTAACCTTTTACTGAATCATTTAACAAGTAATTCTTTGAATTTTAAAGATCACATTCTCAAATTAAAAGGTGGTACAAACCTTAACTCAGACCTATGGTTTCTAAAATTTAACTTAGCTCCTCCAATTAATTGTTTGAAAGTTGGTCGTCTATTTGAAGCTGGATGGTTTGTTTCTTCATTATGTCGAATATGCTTTGTTAAGTACTGGAATATTAATATAATTTGCGAACATTACTTCTCGTAAAAATTTCTTCCTTTAAAGTAAGTAAACAAAAGGTTTAAAAGTATGATAAGCAAATAAGCAGTAGTAGGGATCTGATAGTTTTATCCCAACCCAGGAAAATATTTTAAAATGGTCTTGAGAGATTTACCCCAACCCA
>JAULBZ010005962.1:0-12859 GCA_032360805.1 Neoturris breviconis
TCTAAGAGAAAATTTCGCTCAAGAGTTGAAAATTTTCAACTCACTTGGCGACAGCTTTTTCTGTCGCTGGAGAACAAATCAACAGAACAAAAGATTACGTCATTAGCGAAAAGTGCCGTCGCGGCTGGCGAAAAGTTAAGTGTAAATCAAGCTTTAGTGATTATCTCCAAAACTTGTTTCCAGGGGAAGTGTGCTGAATCAACGATCTTGCAATTGATTGGATTCTTTGTGATTGGTTTCTTTGTACCGAAGAAACCAATCAATTGTAAGCTCGTTGACTTAACACTCTTCATAGTTGATACTCTTCTTATCAATCATAGGTTGTTGTTGCTGCTATAAAGGATCCATTTTACAAAATCACATCAGAAGCATTAGCTGTCGCTCAAAATATTATTAAAGTTATGAGACCACTTGGTATGGCCATTCTTATTTTTTGCATGATCATATGAATTACGATTGTCTTTTTTTTTAAATAAGCACCTATGATTGGTTACATTATTAAATAGAAGAACATTTTTTGTCATAATCTGAGTTGTATTCTAGACAAGTATGAACAACATTTGTGAAGAGTTGCAGAGAAAAAACTAGGTTAACATATACTTGATATCGCTTGTACCAGTAGAAGCCTTGGTATTACTGTCAGATGTTAGAATTTTCATAGCCAAACATGTTTTTCCGACATAAGGTAACAGACATGTTTGTCAAGGTATAGAAGGAATATTCTTTGTTGTTGTTATCCGATTTTGAAACCTTGCTATTTTTAGCCTGCCAAGCAAAGTCTAAATTTTGCTATTAGACCGTCTTCCTAAAGTTTTATCATCTTGTAATTTTGTGCGAGCCTTTAAGGCAATATTTCAAAGTTTTAAATTTTTAGACAATCCCATATTACTCTGTAGAACAATGCTACTTTGATTTTGGCATGCTTCTTTCAAATTTGATTCTCTTTTGTTTAGATGAAGTGATTGATTTTGATTATAAAGTGTATGTTCCTAATTTATACAATGCTGTATTCTATCGATTAAAAGCCGCTGACATCGATCAAGAAGTCAAGGAGAAATCCATATCATGCATGTATGTACTATCCCTTAACATCAGAAAGCAAAATTTAAATAATTATCACTTGTGGAGGTGTGGAGGAGTGTTTATTAGTATAGTTTTCTCCAGCTGCAAAGTATATTATACTCAAAAACACTCCTTCATAGGTCTGACAGTCATTTTCAGTGTCTAGAAAAGAATACAGTGGTCGAAATTAGAGTAAACAATCAATGTGGAGGAGTGATTTTTGAGTTGCTAGCCTGAACCAATGCTCAAAAGTCTCTTTTCCATAGCGATTATTTATCCCTATTTCAAACACTGCTTGTTATTTTTGAGATTGTACCTTGTAATGAGATTATTGACTACAAAATTTATGTAGTTGCATATTAGTTGATATTTTAAAAATTAAGGTACTGTTGGGGGTTAACACCGATGTTTACAGCAATGGTTTGTAATGTTTCTCTCATCTGAAACAGAGGATAATATAGTATAAGAGAGGAATTAATAGGACCAAAAGTTTTAAAAAGATCCATCAATTCAAATTTTTATTTTGAAGTGTATGGTATGGAAAAAGACCCTTAGTTTATTGTTGATTATGAAGCACTTGAACAGTGCAAGCTAATGTTTTTTTTATTTCAAGTTAATTTATTAAACGGTTCTTGAGTTATAGGAGATTAAAGATTAAGGTTTTGTGATTTTTGCAAGCATGCATACAGGATATTTAAAAAAATTGAGAAATTCATGATATCACAATTGTGTATTAGCAGAATTTAAAACTTTGAAAGGTTACCAAATCTAAAATATTCAAGAAGGAAGTGTAAAACTTGCCACAATTTTAAAACTCATTGAGAAAAAAAATCCAAATTTAAAAAATATATCAAACTTTGCATATCTTTACTAGTTCCAGACCTCTTTTTGGTGTTATTATCTGAAATACTAGCCAGCTGGATTTAAATTTTTGCACAATCAAGGAAATAATGATAATATATTATAATATGATATTTTGGCATTATGCAGAAAATCAAAAGATGCAAATTTTTATTTTTTAATAAATTTGACTTTTACGATTGTGGCAAGTTTTGTGCTTCCTTCTTGAATATTTTAGATTTAAAGCATCCAAAGTTTTAAGTACTGATAATGTTGTAAATTTTCCAATTGACTTGAATTGACTTGAAATAAAAAAAAGTGTTTGCATTTTTGACCACTTTCATTTTCAACAATAAAACGGAGGGTGATTTTCAAACCTTAATTCCCCTTCAATAAAAAAAGGTCAAATTTTCTTAAATTTGAAGAGCGCAGAAAATCTTTGAAACTACGCGGTGAGTACTGGGGAGAAGCAAAATAAGTAATAAAAACAAATTTCTTGATTGGTGCAAATGGGGCTGTATCATGCCTTCAGTAAAACAAGTAGTTCAATATTCAGGATTTCATGTCTTTCAACTGGTTGGCTTCTTTATTAGAAAGAAACCAATCAATTTGATGATCTTGTCACTTTTCTCTGTAAATACTTATTTGGAACTGAGCCATAATGGCACTGCTGTATTGATTTTGTATTAACATTGATATGTTTCATTTTATAGGGGGCAACTTATTTCTAATATTGGTGACAGCCTTGTATCAGAACTACCTAACTGTTTACCAATATTTCTTGATCGCTTGAGAAATGAAATTACAAGATTAACTGCAGTGAAGGCGTTAATAATGATTGCCAGCTCGCCATTGCGCGTTGATTTGTCGTGCATATTAAATGATGCCGTACCGTTACTTGCAACCTTCTTACGAAAGAATCATCGAGGCTTAAAGTTATCAACATTAGCATGTTTAGATATTCTGATTCAAAATTATGGTAAGTAAACAGTTCAGATTTATTATTCTCAATCTTTCTAAGAACGTGGCAAGGTGCCATTTTGAATTTGCTAGTTTATAGTATTAAAGTTTTAATGTCATTTCAGATCACAGTGGTGTTAATCTGTAAGAAAATTTTCTAAAATTTTATTTTATTTTGTTGCAATCCTCACAGTAGGTCCTAATGTTTTACATAGTCAAAGTAACAGTTGCATTCTTAATGACTACCTTGCCCATAACCAACAAGTACTTGAAATATACTCTTCATTCCATGTATTTATACTGTTAATTGTTTACATAGCCCATAATACTGCCACTAGCTGTTCTATTTGTTTATGAAGGCTCAATACATGGAAGACGGAATCTAGTTGTATACGGTCATAGTCTTGAGGGCTATTAGACAATAATCAGACAGTTACCGTACTTCTCAGATTTTAGTAAAGGTATTCCATCAGTTCCTAAAACTGTGCCTTGCTGACGTTATATTTATACGCTTCTTGAAAGTATTTATCACTTCATTTTTTCTGGAATGGTTAAGCAATTCTTTTCTGACTTTTACAGACATCTATTGATTACTCTTGTGTAGAATATTCATCAAGGCGAGTTTAATATCTGTTTGAAAGTATATGTAGATCACCACATCTATTATGCTTCCAATGGAGTAGATAGGCATAAAAATTGCGTTGTATTTTAATGCACCCATCTTTCGAACAAATAACGAAACTATAACTGGAATTATGTAAAATATACAACAGCTGCATATAATTAACAAAGGTACCAGTGTTTTTTTGTTGGACTTCCTGTTTGTCTGGTTATTCGATATATTTTTTCTTCTACTGCGAAGAACACTAAATATTTTAATGTATGCTATAATATAAAATATGAAAGACATGCCAACCATAGTACCTAGTGCGAACAACATTCCTGATAGTTTTCCTGTTATACCAAAGCATACAAACAGAATTATGCATAACAACCAGGATCCAATAATGGCATAGGTACATCTTCTCTTAGAGCAGATCTGACTATATTTGAAAGGCTTCACTACAGCAATTAAACGATTCAAAGTCAGTAAGAACAATGCCATAATATGATTTCCAATGACAATCGAATGTGCCACATGACAAACGTTGTAAACTAATGGGAAATCTGCTCCTGCAGTAGCCCATGAGATGTTTGAGTGAGCATAAGAATAAAAAGTACTTGGTATATCAGTTAAAACAGCGAGTAGCGAACTTATTGACATGTTCAGAAGTATTAGGTGTTGACATTTCCATAATCTTTTAATCTTCACAATTGCAACAATGCCTAGTAAATGTGCAGTCAGCACTATAAGCGCACCTACCAGTAAAATGACCAATAATATGATGTCATTCATAATAGCAACCAACATATGTCTAATTATCACACCGTCAAATTCTAAGTTTGTCAGTGTAATCAGAAATCTTAGTTTTTAGTTAAAACGATTCTCGAAAATTTGATTTAAAAAAACTTGTTGTTTTCTATAATTACAAAGCTGGGGAAATAATAGCACAAGACTTTTGTTTTATTTTTTAAAGAAATCTTAATGCTTTTTTAGTCCTTTTATTTATAGAAAATACTTTTTGTTTTATTTTAATCGTAATGGTATTGTTGAAAATATTTTTAACAATAGTTGAATGTGTTTAAAATAAATATTAAATAATTCTAACAAGCATTTTGTTTTCAACATCTTCTGGCCACACATTTATTCTTTCATAATAAACCACAGAAAAACATGCCTAGCTTGAATATTAGAAGATATATTATTCCTAATAATTCCGTTACATACATCCGAAAATTAAGAAAAACAATATAGTTTTATGGGTTTAAAAGCCTAGAGAAGCTATGATGGTTTAGGAGAAAAATTAGGATAAAAACAAATAATAAACGAATAATAAACGCTGTTAATTTTCAATCCTATTAAGGCTAGGATGAATACATGTTACTAAGAGATATCATATAATCGGAATGGCTTGATAGATTGGAAAATCCACATAAGAATTGGAACTGGAGATCGCCCTCAAATAAGAACTTGTTGCAATGTAATGACTTCCTTCTTGTGGGTGCTCTCGACTTTATTTATTTGTGAATAGGACTATTTAAAACCTCATGTTATTAAAAACATGGATAGCTCAAAAACTATCTACAAAGCTGGGATAAACTTGGTCTGGAAAGTGAAATAAAACATGATCGAAGAGTATAATAAGCACAAGGTGAATATGTAAGTAATCACCCACATAGAATTGTCTTGAGCGTAATGAACAGCCTGAAGTGTCTGGCCTTTCGGATATGTATACTAGACTTAACAGTAGCAGTTAGGCATTGCAGTATATTTAATTTATGTTCACTGATCAAGTGTTTGGCCTTTCGGATATGTATACTAGACTTAACAGTAGCAGTTAGGCATTGCAGTATATTTAATTTATGTTCACTGAACATTGAATGACTGGAGGTTACTTGCAACATCCTGGGTTTTTTAATTTAGCAGTGTCATTGTCACTTACTACTGTCATTCAGCATTTTTAAGAACGTACATTATGTGGAAGAGTGTTTTTAATTACAGTTTTAAGCTTTGAAGCTGAAAGCTGCATTCATAAAACACCCCTTCACAGGTCATGTCTGACCGTTGCTTTGAGGCTTGCTATGATCTCACAACTTTTTTGCAGTAAATATAATGGGGTGTGAGAATATAATTAGCATTATTTATTTGTTGTAGGAAATGTTATGTCTCAAGTGCATTTTGAATCTGTCCTTAACGAACTCCCTGCTTTAATTAGTGAAAACGACCTCCATATATCACAGGTACTAGCTTTATGCATATCATTGTTAATCTTTAATTCAATAGACAGAAAACCAACAAAAACTCGTAGCTGATATCCTAAGTATAGACTAAATATCCTAAATATATTAGATGTTCAATATGTGTTTTGATTCTCTCTCTGTCTCTCTAAAAATAAAACAAAAAATCAAACCAATCAGCTTTCTTCAGTTTTTGTTGTACATCATTTGAACATGTGATGCAAATATCAAAATCTTTCAAAATACTGAATATATCATCATCAAGTTGAGTTTGTTTTCTATGAACATAGGCCCTTAGCTGTTTACCACGCTAAGCTGTTCTAATAATTAAGCCTGAATATAACTGACAGACATCACCTGTACTACATCACTATACTAAAAAAATGCTCCTCCACAGGTGATGTCCAGCAGTTATATTTAGGCTTAATAATTAAATAAATTTGTCCGTCTTATATTGTTGCTGAGACATTTTTCATATAACCACTGGGGAGGAGGTATTTTTGAGAATAGCTATGCACCTATGTGATTGGTCTTGTTTTGAACAGTGGTAAAATTGTTGATTTATAGACTTGTTCGCAAATACATGGAAATAAAAGTTATTGCATTGCAACAAGTTTCTACTTTGTGCAGTCAATGCCTATGCATTTTGTGAATTGGTCTATTCGCACTTTTATTAAGAGACCATCTCAAAATTTCTCTCCAAGACAGTCATCATTAAGTCATCTAAAATTGTCATAGTTTAACAAAAATGAACCTGTGCAGAAGTGACTCAGTACTCTCCCCAGTAGATTTTATTTTTTCATTATAATTATGTTGAGTCTTGATCATGTTTTAAATTATTTTTTGCAGCTGGCCCTAAACCTGCTTACTTCTGTTACCAAACTTCAAAAGAATTTATTATCATTGGTAAGTAAATACAGTACCCAAACCTGAATATAACTGCCAGACATCACCTATGGAGGAGTGTGTTTTGAATATAGTGTTTAGCTTCAAATCTGAAAAACTATATAAAAAACACTCTTCCACAAGTGATGTCCGACAGTTATATTCAGTCGTGGTATTATCCCTTTAATGTAAGAAATAAATCACCTGAAATATAGTCTCAATATTTATAGCAATAACTCAAAGTAAATTTATTCCATTTGTGTTTTATTTAAGCAAAATTTAGCTGCATCTAACAACACAATGATTTTTAAGCTGGATTTCTGCTTTCCTTTTTGTTGCAGGAACAGGACAGGCATAGAAAACGGGACAGGAAAAGAACAGGACATTACAGTCCTTGAATTTTGAGGGTTGCATTTTGGGATCGATTGATAATGTGAACAAATATTGTTGGATCACCATTAAATCCATTAACACACTTCTTTTCATTAGAAACATTTTTCAACTAATAAATTGGACATAATCTGGTTACACTGAACTGCTTAACTTATTTGATGTGTATGCCATATCAAAAATCAAATATACACAGAAGAGTACTTGCAATTTATTGGTTTTACAAATCTATGCAAGCTCCTTTAGCATAACAACGTTCTGTGCAGTTTTAGTTTCTCTCAATTTGGCTAACTTTAGTTTTTTAAACTCTACTAAGTTGACACTTTTGGCACAAGATTTTGAGATGTTCTCTGACTATGGTTATTTTCTTCTTTTATACAGATTAAAACAAATATATTAAAAGAAGCTCTAGTTTTAACAAAATCACCATTACTACAAGGTAAATTTATCTATATAAGTTTTGTGCTTAATAACTTCATAGCATATCAAAATATTATAATGCAAACCTAAATATCTGCAATATCGCATGTGGAGGATTGTTTTTTAGTATAAGTACAGTTTTTAGTTTCAAAGCTGAAAACTATAACATAAAACTCCTCCACAGGTGATTTCTGTCAGTTATACACAGGGATTCATAGTCTTCATTGTAGAAGAGATATTTTTCAGAATATTTTCAGTTAGGCTGAAAATATATTCTAAGAAATCTCTCCTCCACAATGATGACCGGCAATTCTTTCAACCCCTGACATACTGAAGCTATTCAATCTTTGAACATCATTGAATTTATTTATAAATCAAATCAATATTATGAGTAGAACCTTAACTTCCCAACATCAGTACCCCAAATTACGTCCAATGCCGTTAGTTTAACAAAAAAACCTTAATATTGTACATGACTGCACATGATTGTTGAAACAACAAATATTTCAATAATCTTGAATAAGTTCCCTCTTTGTTACATACATTATTTATTTTTGGAAGCTAGAACAGAGTACTGCATAGCTTTGATTTTACAGTCAGGGGACTGCTTAAAAGCTAGACACTGTACTCGAAAAGCACCTCTCCACAGGTGATGTCAGACAGTTATATTCAGGCTTGACAGTATCCTTTTGCAAATGCTAATCTGCAATAGGATACTGTGACTCTTTCTGTCTCACTGTTCGAAATAAGAGTAAATAAACACGGTGGACAAGGGATTTTTGGGCATAGATTTAGGCTTTGTAGCCTAAATCTATGCTAAAAATCGCTCTTCCACAAAGATTATTTACTCTTTATTTTGACAACCAATGTCTTGGTTTTGAAGAAAATCACCAAATTATTTCTGTACTTTAGGTAATGCACTGAACTCAATGATGTTGTTTTTGAATGAACTTGTTTTGAGTGGTGAGCCAGGATTAGAATACAAAGATTTACTACAGGTAAGAAAACCATTTGTGTTGAAGTTAAAGTAAATGTCAGGTATCACCTCTGCAGTGATTATTTTTCTTACTTTGATTCACTTACGCACTTGACTATGTTTTTAGGTTATTACAGATGTCATATATGAAGCAAGCCCTCGTCAAATGGAAAAGACACCATTAGCTGTTCATAAAATGGTCAGTTGGAACTCATTTCTACTGTATAAGTTTAAAGTTTCTGTATATGCTCACTTAAGATCTCCTCTTGAATAACCAACCTTCTTGAATAGGCGTTCCCCTTTCAGGGAATTAAAAAAAAAAGAAGCTAATCGTCTCGATTTGCACCGCAGAGTATAATGGTATAAATTGATTGGATAATTCTGTTTATTTTAGTTGCTGTTAGTTATGAGCTCGCTGCCAGTAAAAAAATTCTCTCTCATTTATATAAAAGCCTCCTAGCCATGTATTTAAGGAAATCCTCTGTCGAAGAACCGCTTTCTCAACATCGCCAAAACAATGTCGTAGCCGTATGTGAAGTACTGGCTTCTATTTGATGCACAACAGTATCTTTAAGTTATATAGGTGGTAACCTGCTTTATTGGTTATCTGCGACATTCCTTAAGTGTAGAAATCTTTGTGAACATTTTAATTTCACGAATCAAAAAAAAAATGTTTTTACAAACATTTGACTTTGCAAATTTTGTGTGTACTTAATTTCGCAAATTCAGCAAAAGGGAGGGTGAAAATATTTTTTTTTTTAGTGATAGGTCATTTCTCAATGCTTCATTTGTTTCCGGATATAATGATAATTTTGCCAGGAAACTGAGAGAAAAAATATTTTTTGTGAATGGAGAAGGATATTTTTTTTGAAGATTTTACTTGTTTTTTTTCTATTTAGGCTTTTCATTCAATTGCAAAATGTGTTGCATCTTTAACCTTAGTGTGCCAATCAGAAGCTAAATCTATAATAAATAAATTTGTTGCTGATATAAAGGTATGCTACTTTTTTTGAAGACTGAAAATAACTATCAAACATCTCCTGTGAAGTAGTGTTTAGAATATAGTTTTGAACGTGCATTGCTTTTCAGCTAAAAATTACACTCAAACACTCCTTCACAGCTGATCTTCAGCAGTCAAGCCTGATAACTATCAGACATCACCTGTGCAGGAGTGCTTTTGAGTATATACTAAAAAACACTCTTCCACAGGTGATATCCACAGTTATGTTCTGTCTTAGCAGTTATACTCAGTCATAAAGAGTACAGAGTCAACACAGAAAAAGCTAATTTATTATAAAGTCGTTGGCATTATACCCTCCTTCGCATTATGTCTTGATGTTCAAAGAGTTGAAAGGGTTCAAAATAAGCAAAAATGACAACATCTTCAACATCTTCGACAACATCTGAATGATGTTTGTAGGGCGTGAAATGACTGCCGGTCATCACTGTGCAGGAGAGATTTAATATTCTGAAAAATCTCTCCTCCACAGTGATAACTGGCAGTTATTTCAAGCTCTGGTTTGACATGAATTGAAATTGTATTGTCTTTTACCCAAAAGTCAGATGTCTTCCAATTTATTTTTCTAAGAGTTTAATTGGTTGAAATAATTTATTTGAATTATTTCTTTTTTGGATCTTCTCGGAGTTACTTAAAATTATTTTCTGATAATTTATCTAACATTTAGACGGCATTTGCAGGGACCCCTAGCTTTCGTCTGGTTACTTTGTATTCCTTGTTTACATGACAAGGACTTAATACAATTTTATGAAATGAAATCTTGTGCTGGTGTGAGATTACAAAAATATCGTAATTATTTGAATCAGCACCACCATCGAATTAGCGCCACACTTTTTAGTCAAAGTTTGAAATAAGTGCCACCCTCGAATAACCACCATATTATCAATTAAATCTATCTCTTCTTTTTCAAAAAATAGATAAACAGATTAGGCAGCATCGGAATCACAATTTAGTTCATGTTTGAGTATTTCCCCATGTGATAATCTTACAAGGTTATCAGCATGTGGCCTCAAATGGGGATGATGGTTTTTATCACATTTTGGAACTAACATTTTGCCAAATTTGAAAATAAGCTCGCTGAAGCGCTAATTCGAATATAGTTATGGTAAACAGAAATGGCTGCTTTTGCCAGAATGAGATTTTCACTAGAAAAATTTTGAAATAGAATTCATATTTGAGTTCATAACGGTCATGAGACTCGTAAACATTACTAAATTTTAAGTTGAAATAAATTTTGTGCAATCTTAACCTTACTTTTAGGATCCGCATTCATCTGAATCAGTTTGTTTATTTTCGTTACTCGCCATTGGTGAAATAGGATGTCACATGTAAGTAGTATCGAGAAATAGAATCAACGATGTTAATTAACCCTGGATTAAAACTACTTTCTACCAATCAAATGTGGTGGAAAAACCATTTAATCGAGGATTAAATTAATTATGTTTTAAACAACTGGGCCCTGGAATGTATTTTTAACAACTATTAATTAGATAGTTAGTCCAGATTTGTTGTCAGTATCTTAAAAGTCGTAGGAAAAACTGGGTGCAAGCATGCACAGCCCATATGACCCTCATACCCTCTACTGATAAGTTACAGTTATTTTGATTGAAAAGTTAACTATATACTATATTAACTATATACTATAACGTTTGACTTTAAAGTAACCCCGTGTCAAATAAAGAATATATAAATAAATGTTATAATAACATTGTTTTATCAATGCAAGGTCTTCTTCTGGGATTTAATGTTTCCAATACAATCTTGTCTACAAAGACCTTATAGTAGTTACACCCTGGATCATCTGGAATAGTGCTTGCAAATATAGGATTTTTTCTTTTAGTGATTTAAGCAATAAGCAGGAATTAAAAGGTGTTATTATTGATGCATTTTCATCCGAATGCGAAGACATTAAATCAGCAGCATCGTACTCACTTGGTAGGTGTAAAATTTGCTGAAAAGATTACTGAGCCAACAGTCCTGCAATAGATTTGTTTCTTTATGCTGAAGAAACTGATTGGTTTCACCATACCGTAGAAACCTATCCTTTACAATCTAATCGACACCTTCCTATATAGTTTTATTGAGTTTGGTTAAATTTGCCTCCTTTAGATCTACCACAAAAAAGTTGCCTTTGTCACCAGTGTTTAAAATAAGACCAAAATAATCACTATGGAGGAGAGATATTTGAGCATTACTTCAGACTTACTAGCCATTCTCAAAAATCGCTCCTCCACAGTGATTACTTTCTCTTGTTTTAAATGCTGGTCGCGAAATTTAAAGATGATCCTTCTTACAGTTTGTCAGAATTTTTTTTCATTTAGTCCAAATGTACTCTTGGTTGTTATCATTGCTGAATATAGTATAACATTAGTGATGCGCATATTTGTATGCAGATATGCCCATATTTGTATAAATATAAAACAGCAAATATTTATGGAGAAATTGTCTCTTAGCTTTTCAAACCTTATTCCAATGGAAAAAGCTTGTTTAAAGTCCGCTGTAAAGATGCTAGAACAACGTCGTTTGTCGTTGTTTTGGTGTCTTAGCTACAGACTTTGAACATGTTTTTGTCCACTGGGATATTCAATTTTTAACTCACTATCTAGGTCACGTGAGTGTTGGAAACCTGACAGTTTATCTTCCCTTTGTTTTACAAGAGATTGAGAAAAATACAAAAAAACAATACCTGTTATTACATTCATTAAAGGAGGTAAGTTTATTGTTATTATATTGACGCAGAGAGAAGATGAAATTTGTAGAGGAGATGATCTTGTAGTTAAGTAGTTTGACGCACTTCCTTCGATAATTTTAAGATCCATAACCATAGTCCATAACTTGGATCAGTAAAGGTTTGTTGCGGCTACTGCGGCTATTGCGGCTTTGAACAAGTTTTTCCCTACTTGGTATAATATACGTGTCTGCAAAAGATATTTTAGAAGGGTTGCTGCTATCACAATGCTGCAGCCAGCCACTTTATTCTTAGTTTTTCAACTTGTCACCATGTAGAATGTGCTTTTTGTGAATCTATCTAGTTTTGAGCCATTCTCTTGAAAGTTTTCGTGGCTGCTATTTTTAGCCTAAACGTTGGATGGGCTATTGCTATCAGGGACAATTAATAAAAGAGATTAAGCTGTGATATTGAAGTTTGGTATCAACATTCTGGTCTACACCGTAAAACTCCGTATATAAACGACTTACCCGTGTAAAAGCCCATCATTTTATTAACAAAAATAATGACTTATGTATATGCCCCCTCCACGTGTATATAATATGCTATACTTCCTGACAAATATTGTGAGTTATCAATTGTAAAGAAAATAATACCAAAATAATGTATATTTCTTACCTTTTTTACATCATTTTGATTGATCAAGGGAAACTAATTTCCTATATGCAGTGTGCTGATCGAGGGAAATTAGTTTCCTATAGCAGTGTGCTGATCGAGGGAAATTAGTTTCCTATAGCAGTGT
>JAULBZ010005963.1:0-12859 GCA_032360805.1 Neoturris breviconis
GTTGCAAGAATTCGTTCTGGACGGACGGAAGGAAGGAGACAGGATCGGTAAACCAAACAATCTCTGCTTTTAGCGAGTTGAATTAAATTATTGAATTAATTTAATTAAATAAATTTAAAAAATCATGAAAATTAATTCCGTGAAAGTAACAATTTTTCGGGTCTTCAATCTCGAAAAAAATTCTTTAAAACTTTCTTCCCTCCATGAAAAGGTCCGAATAACCGCAAAACACAGAGAAGAGTGCAAAGTCAAGATAACCTTATTTGTTTATTCATATTAATTAAATTTCATTCGTTGAAATACTGCTGATAATCCCTGTGGAGGAGGGCTGTTTCATTTTCAGCTCATGTTATCACTGACTCAGGATTCAGTCATTTTTAAAAAATCTGATAAATATTGTGTCTGTTTTAACTCACTTTCTTATAGGCCTGCTTTTAGATTTTTCTATTTTTGTGTCAATTCTAGATTGGATTTATTATCTGTGGAGAAGAGTATTATTGAGTTAGTGATCTTGTTATTGATTTGTGGGAATTTATTTCTGCATTTTTTTTCTATTCACAATAATAAATTTCCTGCAGAATGCATGAAAAAATGTTTAATGCTTTTGTTTAAAAAAATATAATAAACATCCCGGTGTTCAAAAATAATAGGAAATAATCACTTTGGAGGAGTGATTTTAGAGCATTGCATTTTGAACATTGTTCAAAAATCACTCCTCAACAGTGATTATTTTCTCTTACTTCGAACACTGCATCCCCAGATCTTTTGAAAATAAAGAAGCAACTGGAAGATTATAATCTTAGAAATAAATTTTCCAACAATTCTTCTCTTTTGAAGGTAAATTCTAATGAACCCTACTCTTTCCTAATCTTAATCCTCTCTTTGATTTAGATAGTGAACAACAAAGTTGATGTTTGTATGTATAGTTAATAGAAAACACGGTACCATAGAATGTTGCCACCTGGATGGAGACAAAATATGACTTCTAATAATCTCAACCATAAAATTCAAGGTGCAGTATGTTTATGGAAAATAGTGTTTAACCTTGACTGGTTGAAATAAGTGTAGATAATCACTTTGAAGGAGGGAATTTTTAGCTATGCTCTTCCACAGTGATTATTTGCTCTATTTTGACCACTGCATCTGACAAACTCACGTTCCAAATTTCAAAAGGCATTGAACTACTTTTCACTGATTTTGTATAGAAAAAAAATCCTTGTAACTTTTCTTAACCCTATTTCAACTGGGGGTGGGAGTGGGGGCAGACCCCATGTCACATATTTAGCCCACATGGACATAACCAGGGCAATTTTGATACCGGTGTACAGGTATGTGAGCCTAAATGATGAAGCAAAATGGTTTACAAGATGGCCTATATGTGTTAATAAAAGACCTTTAACAGAATATATTTGTCTTTGGCAATACTCTTGAAAGAGAAAGCTCGAGTGACAAATTTTATTTTATAACTTCACTCTTACTCTTATAATTCACGGAAACGAAAGATGGGTTCCGTCTCTAGAGATTCATGGAACCTTTACGGAACCGGAACGAGCGTTACCGTGAAATTTCGAGGCCTGCTGTTCAAATAAACCATCAAAGGGAAATAGGGGTAAAAGTAACTATTTTCATGCACCCAAATAAATGCTTATCTGCTCAAAACAGTATGCCCTAAAAAAGCCCTGAATATGACACTGGCCCACCAAATGTATGGGCTATTGGTCACTTTACAAGTGTCAGTGTCGGCCCTCTTTTTCTTAATAGACCATGTGTTCCTCAATTTCTGGCAGCATTCGGTACCAGCATTTGTGGCGATAGTTTAGAAGGACTCGCCAAAGATTTTCTGATTTCATTTGCTTGGTCCCGAGTTTTGGGCAAAAAGGGTCAAAATGGAGTTTTCAGTCCAATGGACCAAAAAGGTGTGGTCCTGGCCTGAAATTTGGTGATGGCATTCTAGGCAATATCATGAAACTGCTGGCCAAATATTTTTCAAAAGTGGAGACTTGAAAATTTTTAAACATTTCATTTACACATTCACCAAAATGATTTTCTTATGATTTTTGTTGAGTTTATGAGGATTTGACCAAAGTCACATTTGGATATAAAAATTTTGTGAAGATTTTTTTCTATGAGACTTTGACTTTGATTTTTGTTGAATTCACTTTTTAAGGATTTGACCAGAATCACATTGTGACTTTTTGAAACAAATTTTACCTCTATAAAATTGTGAATATTTTAGATTACCTTAGCAGATGAAAAAAATATGTCATAACCTGAGACCACCTATTTTTACTTAGGGAAATCCCACATAAATGGACGATATCATTATTTTGCAATAACTTGTGTTTGAATAATATTTATAACATGAAACTTTGTCAAGTTACAGTACAGTACATAAAATCTCAAAAGAAAGATTTCTGAAAGTTTTGGTCACATGACTCACCCGTTTTCTTTGATTTTTCCGAAAAGGATTTTTTTCGGATTTTTAGATGATAATCTCAGCATTTTGTTGAAAACACGGAAACAATGATCTAGAACTCATTTAATCTTATTTCTAACAATGCAGAATCCGCCCTCTCTCCCCCCTCCTTGTAAAATATTTTATCCAAAAAAGCCCGGTTGAAATAGGGTTAAGGTCTAGACTATTACTATCCTTTGTAGCAGCAGTGACATCCCGTTTTTTATAAACTGGGTTCCTGAAGTGCTTCCATTTTGAAATTTTGTATCAATATTTTGGAAGAACTTGCAATAAACTTCATAAATTTCATAGCAAACTTCATGAAGTTCATAGTAGTATTCTCGGGCAATATTTTCAGACAGATCACAAAGATATAGATTTTAAATATTGTCTTTTTGTGAAACTTTGTTAGACTCCTAGCAGTCAACAAATGGGAAATATAGTTGTAAATGGAACTGACTATTTATTGTAAATAACAAAAATCCTGAAGTCATGCTCAAAAATCTCTCCTCTACAGTAATTATTTACTCTTATTTTGACCACTGAACTCTTCATTTTTCACATATATTTTGTCTTCATTTATAAAAATGAATGCAGTTTAAACACTCACCCAATTCGGAACTAGTTCCCAGTGGGCAAAAATTGTTCAAATGTTCTAGCATCTTTACCGCGGACTTGAACAAGTTTTTGCCTGCTGAGACATTTATTTTGATACTAAATTATATCTTCAGCAAACTTCAAAATAAATGCATAGCATCACCTGTGGAGGAGTGTTTTTAAATACAATTTTCATCTACAAAGCTGAAAACTACTAAAACCAAACACTCCTGAACAAATGTCGGACAGTTAAGGCTTGCTTCAGTGCTTTGAATATAAGAATAATAATCGTTATAACCTATAAGTTATGTCTAAAATCTATTCACATGGACTATTTCCTCTTTAAGCACTGTACTTACAGTAGGTCAGCAGTTTTGGTACCTCTTGTATTACAATTCAATTTCTTGTGTTTTGATTTCTTTTATTTTTGTTACACAGGTAGTTCCAGTAGTTCCATTTCAGATCGTGTCAGGAATGCGTTAGCAATTGTAGCTTCCCCCAGTCGTGTTGATCCATCTATTGTACCACACCAACATTCCTCGTCTTCTTCTCAAGCAGTTCCGCCACTTCAATCTCCTGTATTGCAAGCTGTTCCCAATACCAATTTCCTGAATTCTACTCAGAAACTTGTACGTCGAGGAAAGAAGAAAAAAGAGGATGCTAAGATCCCTGTCACTGTACCAATAAGTGTTATCAATCCCATATCAAATGTAACGTCTTCAACTACTGTAGTAATAAAAAATCGGTTTAAACACACCCGTCCAATTTTAGCTACCCATAATATGATAGATAAGAAAATGAAATCTGGTCTTGACCAGATACAGGGAAATTATGATAAGACTTCTGCAGTTGGACAATCTTCTAGAACTGATTCCGCTAGCGCTCTAGCTGCACGTTATGTAACCGCTGATCGAACACCACATCCAACTATGAAAGGATCTTTAGCAACGTCAATTGTGCCAGTAGCTGTCTTACCTCCATCACCAATGCAAATTCTTTCTGGAGCACCTCGTCATAATGGAGCACAGTCAAGTACATCAACATCTATTCCATGTCCTGCTTGTAAGGGATGCTCAGAAACTACTTCGATTGGTAATAACTTTTATAAATGTTTCACGTGTGATAAAACTTACATGCCTGTGCATAGACTAAATGTAAATCAGCCCCCTGCAGCATTCTATGGTTTACAGAATGCTAGCACATCCATGTCAACCTCCTCGACAACTACAACTGCACCTTCTCTATCTACAAAGAAGCGAAGTGCTGCTGGAAAAACTCCTTCAAAACCTAGTAAAAAGAAAAAAACAATTGAAACTGTTGACTTAGTTTCTAGTGATGAAGATGAGAAAGAGTGTACTCCACCGAGTGAGGTAAATACTACTGCAAATGTTGCCTGTACAACTACTTCTACCAATTCACAGGTTAGTAAACCTGGGATAGCGAGTCGTATGAATTTACCAGATGGTGCTGTACAAGCAAAAACAAATACGTCAACACCACCACCATCTCTTCCGCCGCCGCCGCCTTCTACACTTCCGGTTGCTCAACCATCACCTTCTCCATCACCCGGCCCATCGATAACACCACCACCACCGAATGGAGAATACAAGTTTCATTGTAACAAAGCAATGTTTGGTGAACTTTATGGATGTACTTTAGCTCCTACACGTGTTGCTGATAATCGTATGTATTTAAGCTTAGAATGTAATATTCACCGAAATGATACAACTATCAGTGAGAAATATACCTTATCCGTTGGACAAAACGACGTACAACAGGTAATGGTTTATTTTGGAAGAGTTCCGTCATTTGTTGCCATAGAGACAGCAACTCGTTTTGCCGAAGTTGCATGTCGACGTATTGGTCGTGATGTCCTCGTACCAGGTTCAGACGATCATAAGAAGCGGTATATCATATTAGCTCTAGTATCTGCTTTTAAAAACGACAGTGAGGCGGCAGTTGAGATCAAACATTTAGTATCTTGTATTTCACCATGGGCACGCGTAAAAATGCTAAATCTTGAAGAAGCTGTGAGCCTTATATCTCAAGCTAGCCTAGATGTTAATCAAAAAGAACTTTGTTATGGAGCGCAACTTAAACCAGCTGGTCCTGTAGAAACATTACTAATTTATCCGTCGCCACCAAAATCAGGTGGTATACCTGTTACCAATGAAGATCTTGCTTGTTTAGCTGATGGTACATATCTAAACGATATTATTATTGACTTCTATTTAAAGTATTTATATGAAGACATTTTAACACCTGCACAACGAGCAAAAACATACATGTTCAATTCATATTTCTATAAGAGACTAACTCAGAAATCTTCGAAAGCAACTCCTTCGCAAATGCATGCCGCTGTGAAAAAGTGGACTCGTAACGTTGATATTTTCGATAAAGATTTCATCATCATTCCTGTCAACGAGCATTGTCATTGGTATTTGGTTGTTGTATGTTTTCCTGGGCAAAGTCTTCCCAACAGTGAAGATTTAAATGAGAAGGATGAAGAAGAGAGCGAAGATGAAACAGCTGATTTCATTAAAGAAACAAGTTCAACCACCACGGAAAGTAACACATCAGTGATACCAAACGCAAACGATAATATGAAATGCCAAAACATATCTGCAGAGCAAGCTCAACGTCAACCTGCACAAATCGAGCCAAGGAATGTCGATCCTCCAAAGCTTAGTAATCCAGCAAATGATTCAAATTCGAGTTCTATAAAAGAAGATAAAAACGAGAAAATGTCGGAGGTGAAAGCTGAAATGAGTAGCGATAATATTAAACCTGTTAATAATGTTCCCACTACGGAAGGTGCTACAGAAGGTACTGATCCAAAACCAGTTGAAAAAGAAAAAGTAGTAGTTTATAAGCAAGCTTTCGATGTCGACGAATTCATTCGCCCTTGTATTTTGATTTTCGATTCACTTGTTGGCAGTGGACACTCTAGAGTATTCACAAATTTAAGACACTATCTTTCTGAGGAATGGTCAAGTAGGAAATCAAACCTACCTGCAAGAGCATTTCTTAAAACCAATATGAAAGGTTGTTATCCGAAAATACCTCGTCAAAATAACGATTGCGACTGTGGTGTATTTCTTTTACAGTACGTTGAATCGTTTTTTAGGCAACCCGTCCATAGTTTTCGTATACCGGTTCATTTGGAGGATTGGTTCACGTTGGAATATGTTTCTCGGAAACGGGAAGAAATTAAAGAACTTATATCTACTTTAGCTACAGAGTATAGAAACAGTCGATAGGGATATTATATTTTCTAATTTTTCTGAACGTTTCGAACTGTGCTTGACCACCACGTCTGTCACTAATACTAAGAACTTTTATGCCCTGGAATATATAAGCAAAAAAAACACTAGGAATTTGTTACATTTTTTTGCAATTAAGTTTTCCGTTAAAGTTGATTTTCACTAGTTGGAGAATTCGCTGCGAAATCCAAAAGAAGAAATTCTATTGATAGAAATTGACGCCACAAATTGACGTTAATTTTTACCAATGGAATGTTTTCTTATGGCTTTCGCAGCGCATTTTTCGCAAATTAAATATATATTTATATAAGCAAGCCAAAAAATGACTGTCGCATGTTACCTGCGGAGGAGTCTTTTGAGTATACTTTTCAGCATTGTGATACTAAAAAACACCCCTCCACAGGCGAAGTCCTGCAGTTATAGTCTTGTATATATTTTATTTATACTATTAGTAATGTGAGTGAACCAGTGAGTGAACCAATTTCCCTTCACTTCATAGATTTTAAAATTAATTTAGACCTTGGTTTACTTTTGTGAACTACTGCTCTCGTGAAAACCCGTCAAGGTTGATTTTCGCGAACGCCAAAAAAAAAAAGATTTTATTGATAGAAATTGACGTCACACTACCAAAAATTGCCTTTCGCCGCGAATTTTTCGCGTCGTAAAAATTAACCTTTAGGATTGATTTCCACGAGGCGAAAAATTCGCCGCGAAACCAAAGAGCGGACATTCCACTGGTAGAAATTCTTCGATTTCTACCAATGGAATGTCTTTGACTTTCACGGTAAATTATTTGCCTCGTGGAAATCAACCGCTTGTATTTAATTTCAAAAGTATGAAGACCGAGAGGCGACAGACAGTACTTCGAAAACGTCAGCAAAAATAGTGTATTTTCTTGGCAGATATATTTTCCCTTTACGTTTACAGTTTTTATATATTTGGATTGAAGTAAGTAAGTAGCTGAGTGTGCATTGGATACTGGTGGTCCAGCGCAGATAAAGAGTCCAAATACTAAAGAGGCACAATTTTTCGCGGGCGCATATTTTCGTAGAGAAAAAAGAGAAAAAATCGCATTTTGTGGGAATTAATTTTCGCGAATGGCTACAAAAAATATGTTTCGCAGGAAGTAATTTTTGCGGATAGCCGCAGAAATTATATTTCGTAAATTTCGCGAATTGCCACAAAGGTTTTCATTCGCGGAGATTGTATGAGAAGTAAAAACAAATGTATACTGGTATTACATCTTCTCTATGATCACCAAGGAGGTTTATCACTCTACTTCTCCGTCAAATAAATCGAAGTCATTCCTTATGGGTGTTTCTTGCTCCCATTCGGAATCAGATCATCCGTTTGCTTCAGACTTCGTTGTAAACTAGATGGACAATGGTGAAATTGTTTTCAATTTCGTAGTGTTAATTTTAATAAATACAATATTTTCGGGTGGACGTAAAAGTTACGTTCGAAATTTAAGTTTAACTCAAAAGTTGTTTTTTTCACGGAAGAATAGTTCGCGAATTTGTACAAAAGCCGCGAAAATTTGTGACCGCAAAACTTCTGCCTCGTAAATCTGCGAGTGAACGATCTTGCAGTGTCCGAAATATGAGCAAATAGTCATTGTGGAGGAGTGATTTTTGAGCATAGCTTCAGGCTATGAAGCCTGAAGTTATGTTAAAAAATTCCTTCTCTACAGTCATTATTTACTCGAACACTGTCTCGTTCACTTTCTTCATACTATATTCAGGAACCTTTGAGGTACAGGAGAGACAAGGAATAAACGCTACATGCCATAGAACCACTCAATTGCCAGTATGTTGATATTTCACCCTTTTCCACAGATGTCAAGTTGGCGTGTATTCGTTATTGATTGGTCTCTTTGTTACCAAGTTTTCTGCATTTTCTGTTTTTCAGATAGATTGTTGTATATTGTGCTTTCCTAGATCTTTTCACAGATAACGCCATTATGGATATTTTTCTCTTGGATTGTGAAAACAACTGACTGGTCTAACCTAACCAGCACATGTAATCTAAAGTTTTATCGTGATTCCGAGTTAAAATAGAAATATAAGTTTTGAATTTGCTCCGGCGAATCTGCTTGCAGAAAAATATTCATAATCGTCTGTCTGATTCAACGCATAGGTCACATTTTTTATGTTTTTTTTCCAGCCTGCGTATAGCCCCTCAGAACTATCTAAATGTTTCGATGTGGCAATACGTAAAAGGCGGATTTGCACTGGGCGGACTCGTTCGCCCGAATTCTAAATGAAGTCATTACATTAGTTGAACTTTCAACAAATGTAATGGCTTCATTTCGAATTCGCGTGGACGAATTCACCTAGTGTAGCTCCGCCTTAAGTTGATGTGTTACGGAATCCACAGAGATTTCTCTTTAGAAAGATCTAGTATCTAGATCTAGCATTTCTATATGGTGTCTGTGAAAACGTATATGTCTATCCCAGGCTAAAATGATGACGTCGACTAGACGCTGAGTGTCTACAGTGGACTCTTGTTTACAGACGCTATATCAAGTCCGGATATAACCGTCGGACATCACCTATGGATGAGAGTTTGATATAGTATTCGACTTTGAAGCTGAAACCTATGCTTAAAAACACTCCTCCACAGGTGATGATCTGGTAGTTATATCAAACTTGTATATGCGCATTCCGATAATTGTGACATACAGTACATTAAGATAAAGATATTTTTTCGTTATAATTTGTTTCTATGTTACTTGCTAACCTCACCTTTACAGACGAACAGAAACACCGATCTGATATGAAATCTCGATCCCAGAGAGAGAGAGAGAGAGTGAATGAGTGTAAAAGTATCCTCGTCGTGCAAATCATACCCTAAGCGCTTGAAATTTTTCTTGCTTCTTGCTACGATACAGACCAAAGGACATTGATCATGTGTGTTTTTTATTGAGGGTAAAATTAAAATATTCAGGAATCTTGTCCGTAAATGTACCATTTTGACCGGTTGAAGTAAAAAATCAAATTGTGAGCTTTTTGGCACAAATATATCTTCATAATTGAGTTCTAAAGCTAATAGTAGTTGTTTATTTCTATGGCGACTGTCCTCCTGTTCAATCAGAAGAAGAAATATCATCTTTGATCACTTTTAACTTTGTGTTCAAATTTATTTCTCGATACAAGCAGATGACATTTGATTTCATAATTAACCTCACGCGTACCACTCGATTGCTAATAATGAATGAGTCGGGTTCTAATCTACAATCTTGGACATAAAATAAAATAAATTTCGGCCAACAATAACGCCGCAAGTAAAACCAAAATGCGGAAAACGACCACGAGAAGTCCCTGGAGATTTTTCGAGTAGAGTTCGGATCATAATTGCACGAGGAAAAAGAAATTAGACCCACGAGAAAAAGAAATTGACCCACGAGAAAAAAATTAGACCCACGAAGGCACGAGATAATTGTAGACCCACGAGGGCACGTAACTCGCGATGGCACGAGACCCACGAAATATAGCAGACTTCTACACGGAGCTTCTTTCTTTTTTTTGAGAATTTCGGAAGGATTCTTAGATTTTTCAACCTCGTTCTCAGGGTCTTTTTTATCTATTTCATCTCTTTTTTGAATTTGATACGTCTCGCCGCCCTCTCATCAAAAAAGAGATAAAAGTAAAAAGGATGAGGTTAATTTTTACCATTTTAAATGTCTACCATATAAACCGTGTTTTATTATTTTATTATTAAGAATCGCCACGTTCATATTCCACCACAAATAAGAATTTTCTAAGAATCATGCTGAGACTCGTTTTTCTAATAAGCCCCTCGGCGTTTAATAAATTTTCGGGATTTAAGGGGGCGCTTATTGGAGAATAGCCAAGGATTCCCGTCTCTTGCTTCCTTCATTCATTTTCTTAATTAACGTTAATAATCTGAATCTTCAAAATGTCAACATCAGATTATGGAAAGGAAACAGAAAATGGAAACAAGGTCAGAGCTTAGTATACTAGGCTAATTGGAGAAGGGAGCTTATTTGTTTATTTGCTTTTAAGTTACAGAAGTTAATGTAAAATAATTAAATGAGAAAGATTTCTTATCACAATAAATACTTGATTCCCGTCGTTGCATATTTTTTGTCAAAATCTCTAAAACTCCCTACTTTATACCAAAGAAGTTGGAAAAGAGAAGGAATAACAACTTTATATGTTCTATTGAAATAGGGCTTGTTGTGTTTACATCCGTTATATAGCGTGTATATTGTTCTGAATTCAGCGCAAATAGTTCTGGATCGAATAACAAGCCCATAACACAATAGCGCGCGAAAACAATAAAAATTTGAATGGCGAAACAATAGCATTGTTCGCAGCTGTTATTCCTGCTCTTTTCCAACTTCCTTGTTTATACACGTTGCTTGGTATTCTAATAAACGGTTAGTTCAATTATTTAAATAAATGAAGGCAGTAGGTGGGCGCTTATTAGAGCATTTACTTTTCCTCTCTTTTTATTTTTTTCTTTCTTGCTTGTTCTTTTTGTTCACACATAAATCAACATAATAGGGGATAGCTACATGCTAAAAATCATTATTTTTAAAAATAGGGAGATTTGTTTGAGGGTAAAATATTAAGAATCATCTAAGATCGTGTAAGCTCCTCCGTGTTCGAAAAGGCAAGAAGCCCTGGGAAAGAGGTCGAAGATGCTATGAATCTTGAGAAGAGAAGAATAAAGTTATTTCAGAGATGAGATGATGCTATTCTGATCAATTCATAAAGACGCTTGTTTATTCCTTGATTTTTCCTTTGTAATATTTCTTTGATATTTTGAAATCCATGTTAAACTTACAAACAAACAGTGGAATGAAACCCTACGATTTAGAGCGGTAGTGGTTGGTAAAAGTACTAGGGTGTTCTACGTATACACAAACCTAACAACCCGAAATAAACCTCACTTCACCTATATTTCTTACATCACATACCAGCTGCCTCAATACCTAACATAAATATCAACCTACACTTTATGAAAACATTGGCGTTTTCAACCTCATTTCTAGAGCTTCTGTCCGCTTTTTGAGTGAGAGAACACAGCGCCTTCATAGCAGCGTTTCTACCCCTTTCTAAAGGAGCTGTAAAATTAACGCACGACAGCCGCAGAGTAAATTAGAGCAATGCTTCTCGTATATAGCAGTAAAACTTAGTTGACTTTCAGAGGGGATGAAGATCCACATACTGTTGTAAATATGTCTTGTGGACATTAACACTTCCCTTCTAAAATAAAATTTGGAAGTTACCGTCAATTAGAGAATAACCTAATACACCCAAATATAGCAAATTATTTTTGCTTTTAGTTAGAACTGCAGAAACACTGAGATGCAATACTAATGTACCCTTTCTATTATAAGGTCCAAATGGAAGACCAGATCTTATAATAGAGGAAATACGGTAAGCGATTTTTTTTCTCAAAACGTTGGTGTATTTTAATAAATTGGTCTAGACTAGTAGGTCGTCGTTATTTAGTTTAAACTTGTGTTAAAAAAAATCGCAGAATAGTGATCTGCTTCTTCCCCATTTTTATTACGGCACTCCTTCAAATTATCCCCGATTTCGTTCTCGGTTTCTGGATTTAGCTTAAACAAACGACTAATTGATCCAACACTATTCCCAGGGCTTCTTGTTTTCGAAATCCGTACTTTTTGCCACTCATGAAATAAAGATAAATAATATTTGAAATTTTCTTTCTACAATCTTGGCCAAATATACGAAATTTCAACTTAGAAAAAAGTCTATAATTTTAATTAGCAAGACGAATGGCGCGAAAATCCGAATTTGTTCCGAAAGCCTGGGTACTAAGCTGCTGGGGACAACAGAAGTCTTAAGTCTACTCGATAAATCTCTAGGGAATTGTTATGGTCGTATTCGCGCGATTTTGTTTTGCTTGTGGCGTGTATTGCTTGTCTAAATTTGAAAAAAGTCTATCTTAATTTCCAAGCTTGTAGCCTGAAGCTATGCTCAAAAGTCCCTCCTCCACAGTGGCTATTTGAGAGAAAGAACCCCATACTTATCGTGCTTCGCGCTCACCTATCGCCTATCACCTATTCCGCTACAAGAACGCATGAAAGTCTAATGGAGAATGTGTACTTTATAATTATAGCGCTCTCTGATAAAATCTTATGTCAGGACGCCTTGTCAAATAATCAGTACTGACGTCAGTAGGGATATTTTCGATTTGACGTCACGTTTTATTGGAATGTATCATTCGAAAGATAACACACGTTGTGAATAGACGTTATCATTTTTCGAAATTGTGAAAGAATCGTAGAAACATATATTATAGGTATATGGTATAAAATAATGAGTGAAGTTACAGACTCAGAGCAGGTAAGTCATTCTTGTCTATGGAAAAAGCTTTATTTGCATCGTACAAAATATTTTTTTTGTTCAAACGGTTTTACAGTTCCGTGTTTTGACTGTCTGATTTCTTGTTGTATTTCTTTTAGTTCCCTCTCTTCCTTGGTTCAGTTACACGGTATTTGCATTTTGTTTTTGTTTTTAGCAATCGTTGCCTGATGATAAAGAGG
>JAULBZ010005964.1:0-12859 GCA_032360805.1 Neoturris breviconis
CTCAAAATTATTGAATTTTACTTTTTTAAAGCTGCTAAGATATTTGCTTTTGGTAACGAATTTTGGAGATGGCTCCTAAGTGTCAAAATTTCCGTTTGTTCCATTATAATGGATTGTGTCATATTTCTCCATGTACAAGTCACTAATATACATGTACAATGATCGAGGACTGATTATTGAAGAGCTGTAGATTATAAGTATGTTCAAAACTCCCTCCACAGTGCTTATTTTTGCTCTTATTTCAACCTTGACACATTGCCACTCTTATTGTTCAAACAGTGTTTGAAATAAGAACGAATAATAAAACTGGAGGATTTTTAAGCACTGCTTCAGGCAACAAAGCCTGAAGTAATGTTCAAAATTCCCTCCTCCACAGTGATTATTTGCTCTTCAAACACTGTCTAAGGCCTAAAAACCTTGCTATATGTCGACAAACCTACAGTAGTGCTTGTATGTACTTACAAAGCTGAACACCATACTCAAAAAACATTCCTCCACAGGTGATTTCGGGCAGTCATATTCAGACTTGTGTACAGGTCCCCGGAGACAATACCAAAAGTTACAAAAATGTCAGGACCAGCATTCTTTTACAGAAGCAAATATTGTATGAAAGAAGAACAAATAATCACTGTTGAGGAGGGGTTTTGGAGCATGATGAAGTCCAAGGTTATATGCTCAAAAGTTCCTCCTCCACATCGTTTATACATTACATTTTAAATAATACGGTTTGATTATTTTTTTCTTAGGTAACGAAACAATATTTTAAGTATTATAAAAATAAATAATCGTCTGCAAATATGTCTGGTTTCAAAGATTGGTTATTTGGGTCAAAAAAGCCAAAGGATGAATCAAAGGACAAAGAAGATAAGATGGATGTTCAGGAAGTAACAACTACAACTGTAGAAGGTATTATTTATATTGAAACCAGACGATTATGAATTTTTACAGATTTTCTGAAATTAACTTTTGTACTTGACTTCTTTCTAATAGTCAAAACCAATGATTTTGAGAAAAAATAATCTACAATGAAGAGTGTAAGTAAACGAGCTTGTAATTGATTGGTCTCTTCGGTACGAAGAAACCAACCAATTGCAAACTCGTTAATTCAACACTCTTCCGCCGCTGGAAATTTTAAAGATGGCTACTTAGATAGCTGTTTTGTATATAGCCTTTCCTTTGCATAATTTTTGCAACAAAATCTCCATATTGAAAGATTTAGAAGATCCCCGCTTTTTAATGTTTTACAATAAACTTTTTTTTTGACACAATGGTCGAAATGAGAGTAAATAGTCACTGTGGAGGATGGCTTTTCTAATGTAGCTTTGCTCTTTGTAACCTGAAGTTATGCTGGATATACCTCTTCTACAGTGATTATTTGTTTAAATTATTTAAAACACTGAATTTTAAATTTTCTTTAAAGTTACTACTGAAAAAGTTACATCACCACAAGTTGAATCCTTAAAAGATGTTCAAAATAAAATTGCAGAAATGGCTGCAAATCCGCATAAATTCACGCCAGATCAACTCCAGGCAGAATTGGCAAAGATGAGTCAAGCTTTAGCTGCAGCTCAGGCTAGTAGTAATAACATTCCCCCTGCACCGCAACCACCTGTTCAAATCGTGAAGCCTATAGTACAAAGACCAATTCCCCAATCACAAAGATTAAACTCCAAACAAGCAGTAAATGAAGCTGGTGGTTACTCATTTAAGGTTTGCGACTTTGTACGTTTAAAACGGTTTTTGGTTATTGGAACTGAAAATGGTACCTTCTATACTTCAAGTCAAGATTTGAATATGGAGAGTTTGAAATGTGTCAGTCGATTAATTCAAAAAGGTCATGGTATTGATGTGCTTAATGTCTTGGAAGAATTTAGTACTGCTGGAAGAATAGCGAAAGAAGACCCTATCTTGATATCTCTAGCGATATGTGCTACTTGTCCAAAAGCAGAGGTTCAGAAAGCAGCCTACGAAAGGATTCCAGCTATCTGTAACATTCCAACGAAATTGTTCCTTTTTCTCGATTATTGTCAAAAGAAAATTAATGGAGATCGAAAATCAAACCCACCGAAACCACAACCAAGTAAGAAACGACCACATTTGGAAGTGGAACTGAACGAAATGAAAATAGATTCTAAAGGACCTTCTGAAAGTTTAGATCTATCAACAGATCCACAACCAGCAAAGAAACAAAAGAGAATGTTGAAAAAGAAAGAGAAGCTCAAAAAAGTAAATGTTGATCCTAAGAAATCATCGGGATGGGGACGCATGAGAAGAAGGGGCATTGCATCATTCTATACAGACCAGAAAAAAGGTGCAGATAGGTTACTGTATTTAGTGACCAAATATAAACAAAGACATAACTGGTCTCACAAACAAGTACTTGGCTATGCTCATCCAAAAATCAAAGATGGTGAAAATAAAATTCCTAAAGATCTTGTGCTGACATATGCTACTCGAGGGTATGAAAGATTTAACAAACTTTCAGAGAAACATAGAAACATGAATGGCGTTAGTGATGCGACTAGTAAAATTATCGGCTACATTGATGCTCTTGAAGCAGTAAGCAAGTTAAAACCAGAAACAGAAGGCGATGAAGAAAAATTGTTGATTAAAATGAAAGAATTTGGCATTCGAACACACCATGAAGATTTTTCTCATGTTCCATTTGGAAGCCTTGAGCCACCTCAGAATCCAATTGGGAGACGAGCAGATTTTCAAATTGTTCGTGAACATATTCCAACAGCCTTTTTAAAAAGCAAGCAGGTATGTGTGTCGTTATATTTCTGCCATTCATTTTAGGACTAAACTCTAAATACTTCTTCAGGCTTGCATCTGCAGGGGTGAAACTAATTGTCAGTCATTACTGTGGAGGATTTTCAAATCTCTCCCTCATGGTGATAGCCGGCAGTTGTTTTAACCCCTGCATCTGCATTAAAAACTACAGTGTTCAAAATAAGAGCAAATAATCACTGTATTAAGTGATTTTTGAACATTGCTTTAGGCTAGAAAGTCTGAAGCAATGTTCAGAAATCCCTCCTCCACTATAATATTTACTCTTATTTCGAACGCTGAATTATATATATTTATTTCCTTCATGGACCGTGTACAGAGATCACTATTAATTGGCTCTGATTAAATTTGTATATGGGGTAGTCTTATCATGCAGCTTGCAAATACCAGAAATAGAAATAAGAATTTTAAATAACCTCTGCCGAGGAGGAATTATTTAGCATATCTTTAACCTTAGTAGGCTGAATCTATGCTTAAAGCCACTCCTCTACAGTTATTATTTGTCACTGCGTTTAAATGAAGACCGTAGTGAGACTTGCCTCTAGTTGCCCACAGTGATCTCACTACGGTCTTCGTGTAAACGCCGCCTAAGATATAATTGCTGAATATTATTTGGGGACAAGACAAGTGTATTTTTGTATGATTTTCAGTTTTGTAACTAAAAACTATATACTCAAGATTGAAGCACTCCTTGGGTGATATCATCTGACAGTTATTATACTATCAGGCTTGTGACATCAACATACAAGCCTGAATATAACTGCCGGACTTCACCTGTGGAGGAGTGTTTTTTAGTATAGTGTTCACTACTAAAAAAAACCACTCCTCTACGAGTGACGTCCAACGGTTATCTTGAGGCTTGTACCACGAGTGATAATTTACTATGAACCTTTATGTAGGTATGGGAAGCATTGTTGAAGGATATGCCAATGACAGCATTGATCAGAAATCTTGGAAAGATGTCATCCCTTGAGATGTTTGGAAATGATAATGCCGAAACTAACGAAAATGTGAAAATTGTCCAAGATGCTCTCTTAGATGCTAAACGATTGCAGCGGGCTCGGGTTCATCCTATCAAGGTAATTTACGTACACGGTAGTAGTACTTTTGTTTTTCTTTATAAGGGGCTATCGCAAATTTCGTCAAGGCGGGGTAGGTTTGACCCTATTAGGCCTAGTGATATAATGCTCAAACTTTCTGACTTTTAATTGGAAAAAATATTTCCAAAAGAAAATTAAAAATAATCTGCTTTTATCTTTGACATTTCAATGCTTTCCAAACAATGGTGGACCAAATAAAATAGGGAAATATATAAATATTTTTTAATATGTCATATGATACACTGTTGGATTCTAAATTTTATGCTGAATCTTGTTTCTGATGTTTATTTTACATAAAAGGTTACTTGTGACAAGTTTTCACATCAAAACATTACACTCCTACAAAATATGAATTCCATAATCATGTCATAAGTATGTAGTTTATAGTTTGAAGTACCTCCTTCCGAAAATCTGGAATTTGTCATGTTACTAGATGGTCACTTTGTCATGTTACTAACGATGAGTGTGCCCACAAACACTTTACTTTGTAGAATAATATTTCATGATTTCAAGTAATGAACTAATGATTTACAAAAGATTTCCTATTTAAGTATATATGTGGTTTCAGGTTATGGCAAAGAAATCATAATTCGAAAATTTTATGACGCTGAAATTTTGAGCATATGTGTATTATATATACATGGTATTAAATGTAGGAAAGTCTCAGCACCATGGCTATAGTGGTTCAAAAGTTACAACGTAATATATGGTAATGGGGGATTCCCCCAGTACTGATATGGTTAACCCTAATTAAAACTCGAGAAAAGCATGCACTTAAAAGATTGCGTAGTGGCCCCTAGGCTTCTTACGAAAGCACTGCACCTTTTTATTTAGCAATATTCGTGCTTCAGTTGCATCTTTCACTACCATAAAGTAAAACTTTGTTCTTATTGCATCTCTAGATAATATATAGTTTTTGTTTTTTTATCACTGCTGTACTAGCAATTATGCTTTTTTCATCATCTTGAGGGATGTCAAAAAAATGAATTCCTAATTTCATACCAGACATGTTGTCCAGTGTTCTGTACCGAAGATCCCTCCTCCACAGTAATTACTTAATTTTACATTGACTACTGAATTTTTGTCTTGTAGATATTAATCGCTTTACGTACATATCAACGAGGAATGGGCGATAAGGGAAGTTTAGCTTGGCAAGTTAACCTTGAAATTTGCAAGTATTTGGATAAAGCATTCTACTTGAGTTTTACAGTAAGTTTTTGATCGAATGCAGGCCTCTGTATTCATGTCGGCATTCCCCTGTGGAGGACCATCTTTAGAGACTAATATGCAGCATGTTGGCTGCAAATTAGCCTCCAAAAGTTACTCCTCTGCAGGAAGAATGCGTTTGTGATTTCAGAGGCCTGGAATATCTTCTTCCGGGATTCATCCGTTACAGATGTCTTTTGAGAATTAGTTTCTGCTCTCAAAACACTCCTCCACAGATTGCGTCTGGCATATTTTACGTTATTTTGTTAGCGTTATAATTTGTTAACTTCTTTATTGATGTTTCCAATTGAACTACGTACACTTTCACGATGTGTAGCGTTCGAAATAAGATTAAATTATCACTATGGAGGGTTATTTATCACGATTGTAGATTCCTTAGAATAGGCCGGACGAATTCGGAAGCCTGAAGTAATGCTCAAAAATCCCTCCTCTACAATGATTATTTACTTTTATTTCGACTGATATGAATATTTTCTTTCAGGATCCATCCGTTAAAGATGTCTTCAAGACGAACAAGAAGTACATGTTATGTTTAGATGTTAGCGGTTCGATGACATGGCAAGGTTGTTATGGATGTGAACACATCACACCAGCTATGGCATCTGTTGCAATGGCTATGGTGACATGGAACATTGAAGACAATTGTGATATCATGGCTTTTGGTGGCCATTTTGAATCTTTAGGAGATAGATTGAAAAAGGATATGACATTAGATCAAGCTTTGAGGACGACAAGCATGGTAAATCAGTGCTTGAAATAAGGGCAAATGTCACTGTGAATGAGAGATTTCTGAGCATTCCTTTACATTATAAAGCCTGAAGAAATGCTCAAAATTCCCTCCTCCACAGTGATTATTTGCTCTTATTTCAAATACTCGTAAATATTGTGTTATAAGCAATGGTAGAAATAAGAGCAAACAATCACTGTGGTGGAGTGTTGCAGCCAATTCTTGTTCCACCATCTCCAATTTAGTTTTTACTCGTATTATGGCTTTTTCATGGCTGAAGGATATGTATTTCACTAGAGTCCATAACCTGCCCCTCGATTCATACGTTTTCCAGTTACTTCGACTGTAACAGAAGAATTCGGAATTATTTGACCTCTATATAGCGGACACCTTTTCTCTCTCCTGACCCAGTTGGTGAAAGCACGTTCAAAGCCCACAGTAAAGACGGTGGAATAACATTAACAATATAACAATAACAATATCTTTGCTGCGGACTTTGAACAATTTTTTTGCTCGCTGGGGATTGGTGTCCACATAGGTTTTACTGTACCACCTACCTTTCAATTACTTTCTAGGGTTCGAAATAACGGCAAATAATCACTGTGGAGGAGCCATATTTCGGAATACGCAGTGGGCAAAAACTTGATATACCCTTTTTTTATTTCTAGTTGAATTTTGGTGCTACCGACTGCTCATTGCCAATGATATATGCCAAACAACAGAAGAAAGACGTAGACGTGTTCATCGTGTATACAGATTCTGATACCTGGGCCGGACGTGTACACCCACCTGTTGCTCTGAAGGATTACAATGACACTATGAAGAAGAATGCGAAACTAATTGTTTGTGCAATGCAATCGAACAGTTTCACCATAGCTGATCCAAACGATCCGAATATGATGGATATGTGTGGCTTCGATACAAGCGTTCCTGATATTATTGCTGAGTTTGCAAAAGGGAGTCTTTCAAATAAGTGTGATGTGTGCGAAGAATGTAAGACTGCTAAAGCGAAAATGGAAAAAAAATGAGAAGTGGCTTACAACAGTCTTGTGTACAGTACATAATTATGCATGGATAGCGAACATCGATATTCGAAATAATAACGAGTGATCACACTGGAGGAGAGTGAAACTATTTTGAAAAGTCCCTCCTCCACAGTGATTATTTGTTATTTTGACCACTGAAGGGTGCACGGGCCCAGCCGCCAAAAACCTGTTTAAAGCCAACAAATTAACGTTAAAACAACGTTCTGCTTTTCTGATTTTGAACAGGTTTTTGGCATTGGTGATCAATGAGAACTCTTACAGGCTAGTGAAGGCTAGCTAAATCGCCAATTCTCATTGAAGATCAACTGGAACTTTTACACGTTTGTAAAGGCGAATCTCTACTAGGCGAATTCGTTTGAAGCAAATTCTAAACGAAACCGCCACTTTCAACCAATATAATGGCTTCAAATAGAATTCGTTCCAGTTGATTCGTCCCAGTTGATGTTCAATGAGAGTTGGCGATTTTCGTGCATAATTTATATGAATATTCAATAAACATGATTTATGCGCACTGGTAAATAAATAACTCTCGATTAAGGAGAGGGAACCGATGTTGTATGAAGACAAATGACATTAATGTATAGAGTTTATTTCTGATTTCCAGTTTTGTATATAGATTCAGTGTCAAAATAAAAGTAAAAAATCATTGTCTTCGGACTTTGTGTTCTGAAGCTATGGTAAAAAAATTCACTCATCCGCAGTGATTATTTGCTCTTATTTGAAACACTGAGATTATATTTTACGATTTTATTGTTCTTTTAAAAATCTTTAAAGTAGCTAAACAGTGTACGAAATATGAGTAAATAACCACTATGGAGGAGTGATTTTTGAAAAGTTCCTCCTCCACAGTGATTATTAGTTCTTATTTTGAACACTGATAAATGCATTACCGTATTTTCTCTAAAACGTCCACCCTCTTTGAAACGCTCTCCCAAATGTTGAAAGCTTTTGTAAACGCTCCCTCCAATAAACACCCCCTCCAATAAACGCCCCCTCCCCCATCCCGATAAAAATACAGTAAATGTATCGATATTTGTTAATATTTAGTTGAAACAACCCAATGGGGAAAACTTGTTCAAAGTCAACAGTAAAAGCGCTAGAACAACGTCGAGAGATGTCGTTTACTGCGGACTTTGAACAAGTGTTTGCCCACTGGGTTTTGTTCTCTTCTCTTTCTGATTTTAAGAACATAATAACCAAGAGCGTTACGTATTATGTCAAAGAACTTGCGATTCGTTGGTGAATGCGGTATAAATAAACCAATCAAAAAACTGGCAATTGATTGGTTACTGCGGTATTAATAAATCAACCATCTGCAAGATCATTGACTTGAGATTTCTATACGAATTTACTAAATTGATTTTACTTGCTACATTTATTATAATATGTAATTTATTTTTTATGTTCAAGCTATGTGACCACGGATAATGTCATTATTTCTTAGATAAGATTTCATTCAGTAACGTGGTCACCTAGTATAATAATTTAGTGGTCAATAAGGGTAAATAATTACTGTGGAGGAGGGATTTTTGAGCATAGCTTAAAAACTCCTCCACAGTGATTATTTTATTCCGACCAGCGTAATTTAATAATCTGCATTTGTGTATACATTTTATTTTAGTTTATAATCTTATACATCACGTGCAAAAAATTCGGTCGATTTTAATTCCGAAATTTTATTTTCGGAGAAAATATATTCGGATCCTTAACCTACATGTTATCTTCAACCGGGGGACGGATTCCGCTCCCCACCCCGTTCACTTTTGATTTTAAAATGTCTGAACAACCAAAGCAATAGTATTGAAAGTTTCTGACTCGTTTTGTCAACTCTTTATAAGACAAAAATTTCAGCATGATTGCGTCAGCGGATCGAAAAATATGGTCATAGCATAAATCCCATATAAATCAACGATTCATTTTTTCAAAAAAAAAATATTTTCATTCTATTCTAATCATCATAAGTAATGACGTCATCAAAAAATAATTATGCTGAAATTTTCATTTTAGAAAGTTTCAACACTTTGGAGGACATTGTTCTAGCGTCTTTACTGCAGAATTTGAACAAGTTTTTAACCCACGGGACTTACCTTTCGCAATGTCGTTTGTTAAGACTAAATCAAGGATGTAGCACGTTTCTGGTAGCCTGAGTTCCAGTCCCTAACTACGACAAGTATATGATATATCACGACATAATGACGTCATAACTTTGACTAATGACGTCGTTTTCATAACAATTATTTTGGTATGTATATGAAAGAGAATTCTATTGTCTTTGAGAATGAGAAAACAGAATTAAAAAAATACTTTCTAGATCAAAAGTTGTTGCTACTTGATTTGCGAAATATCGCAAATTTTCAAAAACTGTTGCTGACGTGTGGCAAAAAGCCCTGAAAACAAGGTTGAGAAAGTGACGTAATTGTTATAATAATGGCAGAAATAGAAAGTACTTGTGCCAGATATTTTTTGCTATGGGTTTTGTGCTTCAACTTACAATCATGATAAGAAATATTCGAGAAAAGTATGTGCAAAAAATAGAATTTTAAAGCTTGGTTCACACTGGGCGCTAACTTACTGGACTTGCATTAATTCAGGGCGCTTTCTTTATTAAATTTGCATTAAATTACATTCAGCATTTACCTGTCGACGTTTATACTGTAACTTATATTAACGCTTTGAACTGTCAATAAAGATGATAATATGGAAAATCGTTTTGAAAGAAGTCAATTTTATTTTGCTGTGAAGTCGAAGACAAAGTTTGGAACACAGATAATTTGATAAGATCACAATGTCCTTTTCCTCGCATATTGCCAAGGATTTGATATTGCTGTCTTTTTATTTCAACGCTCATTTCAATTAGGATGGTTTCGTACTTTGAACCAACTTCGTTCTCAGGGTTTCTCTCTCTTGACGTTTAAATCGGTTAAACGTCAAGAGAGAATAAGCCCTGGGAACGAGGTTGACTTTGAACAAGTTTTTGCCCTCTGGGAATAATCTGTCTCCTTTGGGGCGTCTTAACCCTATTAGGCTTTGGCTATTTAGGGCTATGAGAGCCTAAGGGGAGGGGGGTGCATATTTTTCTTTCAACTTTACACCAAAGGTACTTCCAACTATAAACTACATTTTAGTATAAAAGCCAACCTCGTTCCCAGGGCTTCTTTCCGCTTTTTGAGGTTGTATAAAAGCATGAATTTGAAAAGCTTTTTCATGAGTTACGTATGCGCAGTTCACAATTTCGATAGGTTTTTCAAAAAGCGCCATGTAAAATTGTATAAAGCAAACGTCACTTTTTTGTTGCACTTACGTCGATTTTAATTAATTAAGTTAGACGCGACATAAGATCGGCTGTCTAGAGCTACTCTAAAAAGGGTGAATTGATATGAGAATTTATTTAGACTTACACTTACACTTACACTGCATGGTCTGCAAAACATACGTGGACTCTATCCAAAAATATTCGCTAACATGCACGCCCTGCATCAACATGCAGGCTTCAAAAAGACAATGGAAACATGATTATTTATCAACCTCGTTCCGCTTTTTGACGGGAGAGACGGAAAGAAGCCCTGGGAACGAGGTTTATTAGAATAATACTTCCCGCGACAACGCTAGGTTTAGTGGATAATAAATAAAGACTAGTGACTAGTTTGGGAGTTGCTATTTTAGCAGCTTTCGGCGCCATGAGTAATTTTAAATTCAAAGAAAAAAAGGAAGGTAAAAGTAAAAGCAATTAAAAGTTAAATGAAAAGCAATTAAAAGCTAAATAAAAAGCAATTGTGCCCCCCCTGTTATATTTTTTTTATAACTTTTGAATGAATGGCTTATATGATTAGAGATTATGGGACTTTTCCTATAATTTATATAGGAACATTTTAAAAACAAAAATAATTTAGTAACTAGGGATAATTTTCCCTTAGTAACCAATTTTTTGACAGGTGGTAAAAAAACAGTTGGAAAAACATTTTTCTTCTTCTAGTTTTTGCTTGAAAAACATTCCTGAATTAAGGTGACAAAAATAAATTTTCAACCAAAATCTTTTTTTTTTACGCTAGCTGATTTCCTTGATGAAGTCATCATAAATAATGATGTCGTTACAAAAATAATTACCCACAAAGGTTTATTATGGGTTGACCTAACTTTCTGGAAAGTTTCGATACTACAGCATGGTTCTATCAAAACCTATGAAAGAGGGGAGGGGGTAGCAAAAGGTGCCTTCCCCTCCCAGATACTCAGAACCCTAAAAAGCCCAGCAAAAATAAGATTAATAACACAGTATAAATTTATATCAAGATTGTCGGCTTTCTTTCATGTATGTTGATCACCTGCTTAGTGCGCGCGTTAACTAACAACATTTTTTGTTAACTTTTATCGGCGCTAATTTGGTGCGCATTGGCATAGGCGCTAATGATTAGCGCCGCAAAGTTAACGCGGGTTAGCGCCCAGTGTGGACCAAGAGGCAAAAAAGCCTTAAAATTTGATTAGCAAGACGAACAAAGTAATTAAAATTTGCTCTACTCTGCAGTATCAAATTAGCGGAGACACTTATTAATTTTTGTAAAGTTTTCGAACCCTCTGCTCTTATTCCAACTCTCAGCTCATTATCTTTTAGGAAATCAACAATATCATAAATCAGTCAACTCTCTAAAAAGCTAAAATACACGTTAAAAATAACGCAAAATTAGAATAAACTAGACTCATCATTGCGTGAACAATCTAGCAACGCGTCACGTAGTTGCTGGCCAAACTGGAGATAATATAGCAACAGACATGAATAAGCCAAATTGTCAAAATAAGTAAAGATCCAGCTCAGCTGCCTAATACATCTTTTCTAAAGAATTCCATATATGAACATTATTTGTGTTGGAGATCCTTAACCTTACGAGCTGTTGGTGATTTCCAAAACCAAAGAACAGCGCCCAGTAATCGACCGACGACCAGTGTTGATCCGATTAACCGACCAGCAAAAACTGACCACTGACCAACCCACAGTAAACATTCTGTAACCATACCACAAACATATCCGTAATGCTGAAATAACCTTACTGTTACCATAACCATACCGTTACCATAACTATACCATTATCATAAGTACACTATTACCATACGGTAACCATAACCCTACCATAACCAAAACAATGCCATAATCTTAACCACACCTTTATAAACCATAACTATACCATATAACCATATCATGCGATAATCATAATCACACTTTAACCATTACCATACCATTACCGTACCGTAGCCATTCCGTAACCATTCCGTAACCATACCGTAAGTACACTATTACCATACGGTAACCATAACCCTACCATAACCAAAACAATGTCCGAAGTCTAACCATACCTTTATTATACCATAACTATACCATATAACCATATCATGCGATAATCATAATCATACTTTAATGTAATATAGTGATATCCCAGTACAATGGATTCCTTTGTGTAATTTCAAAGCAAACAAAAGAAACTACAGCATTCCAATGTCAATTTTAGGACGTCTGAATGTGACAGTACTATATTGTTCTTGTTAAATTTATTGACATTGCCCATACATAGGATAGTAGAAGATTACTGTGCCGTAAAATAAGTGACAATGCACAGCGGAAACATGAATTTGCCACAATTTTACAAAGAATTCGACGTTGAAAGAAGAAGCCCTGGGAACGAGGTTAAATTTGACTCGCAAGAATTCCAGTTCTCTGACGTTGTACCTTTGTTAGTAGGTGCTAGAACAACCAGAAAAAAACCACAAATAAATAACAAATTAATGACAATAAATACGGACAAAATAATCTAGAAACGTGCACATGAGGGTGTGGGAAAAATTCTAAAAATTATTATTTGATACTGCAGTACACGTAATTTTTATAAGAACACGTACCTGATTGCTTTAAAGTCGCATAATCACCCTATTTTGTCAAAATTCCAAAATCGATGCCAAGTTCATTATTGACAATTGCTGATCAA
>JAULBZ010005966.1:0-12851 GCA_032360805.1 Neoturris breviconis
AACGTTAGAACAACGTTCTGTGAACGTTGTTCTAACGTTATTTTGCTGACTTTGAACAGGTTTTTGCCGGCTGGGATTAGTACCACAATACCTATACATTATATTGTAAATTTCCTCTCGTAATATGTCCGACGTGTCAGCAAGCAACAGATAGAAGAAGTGACACTTGCAAAAGTTTGTTAGGGTGCTAATAAATAGTGTTCAGCTTTTGATGTTTATCAAGCTTTGATTTTTTCTTTATTATTTTTTGTATCCGTAGGTATATTTTGTCAAGACGTTCTTTTTGTCTTTTATGTCAACATTTCATTTTTCAGATGTTGAGTACTATGTACAAGACGGTCTTGTAAATTTTGATTTTCCTTAGCAAGCGGTTACTATGGTAACCGGTGGCCATTTTTTTTAAATAATTTTTTCTCGAAAAGTTGTATTCTATCTAAATGTGCAATAGTATATTTCAAATTATGTTTTGCTTTTGAGATAATTTTTTTATTATTATTTGGGGGGGAGTAGGTAGCTTTGTAAAATGTATATTATGTGTTGACTTAACTTTCTGTAAGGTTTTAACACAACAGCACGATTCCATCCAAAGTTATCTTATGGAGCCTCCTCGTAATTGCATTTCACTAAGAGAATTCGTTCTCGCAGATTTGCTTGGTAGAGATTAGCCATAAGAACGATCGATGACTCAAAACTCTTCTCGCCAAATGTGGTGAAAAGAAATTTACAAAATATCACGTATCGTCACGTATATGTTATTTCAGAGAGTTTAGAAATAGAATTTATGTCAATAATGAACTATAGTATCACGATATGCTAAAAGTCTGTTACAAACGTTGAGTCATGAAGTTAAACTCTTCATCGTATAAGCTCGTCTACAAATTTCATAATAAAAACAACATTTTTGGTAAAAAAAAAAAAAAATTGACCAACTTCTACAAAATTTAAACAACACAGGCGAGTGTTATGCCATCGAGCTTGCAATGGATTGGTTTCTTCGGTAAGAGGAAGCCAATCCATTGCAAGATCGTCGATCCATTACTTTATAAATATTATTTTTCCGTCTATAAATATTGCAGAGGAGAGTACTGAGTCAAGTAGTTGAATGATTTCTTAATTTTATACCGTTTTATCTTCTTTAACTCTTTTATTACTTTTTTCTCCTTTACTTCTAATTATTGCATTTTCGCTAAAAAATTAGAAGCATTAACCTTTACGCTCCGCAGAACGACTTTCGACCATATTCCATGAATATCAAGGCCATTTTCAATATCTACGTTATATCTGCAATCCAATGAGCTCGCGAATAGAGCGCTTGTAGCCGAACGGTTAAATAGACTTAGGCCTTTTGAGCTTGGATTTTAAATATATGTTGCGCGCATGCAAGAGTTAATATTATTAAAAGTTATTTTTTGATATAACTAAAAGCAAGTTAGTTGCAAACATCAGGACGGAATTCCTGTGGGTTGCAATAGTTCTGCCAACTGATAATTACCTAGAATAAACTGTCTTGCACATTCCCAAACCTCTAATGATTTCCATTCAACTAGTTCAAATACGTTTATCTCAAAATTTATTCCTTAAACTCTTTCGGCACTTCTGTATCCAAGTTGAGTGGCAAAGCTCTTCATAATTATTTAAGGAAAATACATTGAAATAAAAAAGGATTTAATTGAAAATGATATTCAGTATTGCTACTTTATCCAATCACGGACACAGCTTTGAACGTTGTTTTTGCCTACGATTATTTATAGCAAAGCAGAACAAAATTTAACAACCAGCTTAGGAAGCTCCATCAAAATATGCTCAAAAATGTTAAAAAAAGATATATTATAATCAATTTCCGACAAAAAGTCCATTCAACCCTATATATGCGGGGGCGAAATCCCCCATCACATTTTTTATAATAACTTCCGAACCACTGTAGTGATGATACCGAAACTAATCTAGATATAGTATAAATCTATTTGACCCATGCTGACCACCAGTAGATCAAAAGCAATTGGTCATATCCTGAAACCACCTTTGGAAAACATATGTAAATATTCCATATCATTATAATAATAATAATAATTAAGAAATACCACCTCGCAGGCCATATTCGGCCTTTATGAATCACTCAGAGATTACATGTCAACAATCAACAATGCTGCTATTTTCATTTGTGTTTTTATTTGTGCCGTTTATTGGCTCCGCTTTCTGGTGCTTGGAACCAGGTGGACTCCGTTTTTTGGAGTCCCGCGTACAACGTAGTTTTGGGTCTTTTGCATTCTCTTTCTTTCATGGTCAACGTACAGCTTCACAAGTTCTCTTCCTTTCGTGTGAAGTCATCTTTAACACTAAGTTTCCTTAAGGTCTCTTCCAAATCTCTTGAGGTTGTTCATGACTGCTTCTTCACTGGCGATGCTTGACATTTCCAATGTGAAAGGTCAGGTTTTATCTTGAGAGCGTTTTCCAAGACGTGAAAATTTGATTAGACAGACAGAGATGTTTGTTAGAAAAACAGTTCTACCTGAGCTATATCGTTATTGTTTATTTCGTCTCTATAGTTCCCCTTCTCTTTTAGACCGTGTATTATAATATTCTTTTTGCATTTTTCTCTTTCAATTTATTCGATTGTCTTCTAACAGGATTGTCCGGAAAGTCGGGTATTTTGCTGCTCTCAACCGTTGAACCAGCATGTGAAGCTTCGATGTTTTTGTCAGAATTTGAATATAGTTTGTTCCCAACCAGAACTTGGTTGAGCTTACCTTCGATCTTCTTCTTATTTTCTTTCACAAGCTTTTTCTATAATGTTTGTTGAGAACATATGAAATATTCTGTTAAAGCCGATTTCATTATCTGCACCATTCTCTACTTTATTGAGGAGGCTGATCCGTTGTATTTCCAGAATTTCTTTCATTTTCTGGAAGGATGTTTTTCATTGCGTGTTGTAACCGTTTGTTTCAATTGTGTATTTTCGTTTTTAAGCTTGATCTTCTCGTGCTCTTCTGCAAACTCAGTTTTTGTTTTCTTGTCTGGCCGTAGTTGGCCGATCTCTTCTTTTTGCTTTTCATTTTAAGCTCGTAATTGCAGGTTAGTGTTGGCGAATAGTTAATATGAGTATTTTTGTTGATAGCATTCTTCAGTCTTTTAGCTAAGATCTGCTTGAAGCTTCTGCAACTCATCAGAAAAAGCCACTTATTCGTATTTCGGAAGATCATTATTTCATTATTTTGCAATATTTTGTGATTTAATGCTTATGTTACGAAACTTGGTAAAGTTCTTTAAATCACAAAATACAAAATTTTGATGAGTTCGGTCATGTGACTTGCTCGTTTTTTCCGATTTTCTCGGCTATTTTAAACCGGATTTTTTATCGGATATTCGGAATAACATTTCGGCATTTTCCAACAACTTCACTAAAATTCTGGAAACTAATGCGACATAAAGAATGCAAAAAACTTTTGTAGAACTCTTTTAATTAGAATTCTAAGAAATTACGGATTTTAAAGAAAATGAAAATTGTGATGAATTTATCAGAATAATGCGGACTATAGCAAAAAATATTTGGTACCATTCTGTTCCTTTTATAATAGACTATAAGTAAACACAGTTTGGTGTATACATATAAGTAAACACAGTTTGGTGTATACATCTGTTTGCTTAAGATTATGAATCCAAGTAAGTTACAGCAACATTGTAAAGGCTGTTTTCCACTTCAGAGAGGTTTCTGCGGAACGGAAACGGACCGGAAAATGCGCACGCATAGAATGAAGTTGGACATTCCATTGACATCGTGTGATGCCAATTTCTACCATGGAAATTTCTTTCTACGCGTGCACATTTTCCGTTCCGATTTCATTTCACGGATAGTTTTCTGCAGTGGAAAATGGCCTTAACATCCCAGTTGAAAAACACTAGTTTAAAGTTGGCAGTAAAGTCGCTAAAACGTCGTTGGCATTGGTTCCTTTATTCCTATATGGAGAATGTTATAAAATCATTTCTAACAATTTTACTTTTTTTTATATATATTTACATCACAATTGAAACGTTTCTGTGGCTCTCTTCATGTGGGTTGCCTTATTATTCGAAAATGTCGGAGAAAAAGTATAATGGGATACTTGGAAAGTTTGTATTAATATTTTGTGCTTAATTTTAACAGTTTAATTTCTTGCAACTAAATTTACCAATTAAGATTCTTTCCTCCTTGTTGCCAGTATTTGAATCAATCATTCTTTATATTTTTTGAGGAATAATCTTGACAAACAAATTAAAATTAATTTTCCTATATATCTTAATAATCTAACCCCCTTAGTCATAAGTATTAAAGGAAAACGTTTGTGATAACATTTTGAATATTTGGAGGTTATGATTTGGCGTGAAAGAGTTAATATAGATTATGTATAGATCCTTGTTAAAACGTGTCAAGTTAACAGAAAACATATTAAAAATTCACATAAGTCAAGTGATCATCTTCAACTTATTGAAGCAGTCTAAAAATATAAATCAATAGCTAATAGACAATAGACTAATATGATACCAGGAATGACGTAAACGATATGCTAAATATCTGCTTTTACAAAGTCTTCATCATATAAGTTCGTCTACAAATCTCTTAGTAGAAACAACATTTTTGGTAGATTTACAGAAACTAAATTTGACCAACTTCTACAAAATGAAAACTACGGAGAAGAGTGTTAGGTCTGCAATAGATTGGTTTCTTCGGTACAAGGGAATCCACATCTGTTAGTGGTTCTTCTTCCTCTTAGACTGTCAACTAAGTTAACTTACCGCTATAGATACGCGAAAGCATTGCTCTAACTTGCCCCAGGCCAGCATGCGGTTAGTCGATGGCTCCTAATGGGCTGAGTTCACTACATTATAAGCCCATCGGAGTGGAGTATCGATTCCAGTTTCTGCAACGGGACTTGAACCCAGACCGCACTGGTGAAAACCGAAGGTGCATACCACTACACTATTGCGTATATATCTTCGCCAATTAAAACCGACGACGAAGGAGTATGTGTTTTTGCAAAACCTATACGAATGACGTTTTGTCATCGCAAGGATTAAAAACGTCTTGCCAGTTACTCCGGTTTCTACTTTTCGGAAGATATTAATCTATAAATAATATGGTGTAAATAATAAAACTTATTGAGAAAGTTTAAAAATATAATTTATGTCAATAATGAACTAATATCATCAAAGATGACGCATACGATATGCTGAAAGTCTGCTTTTACAAACGCTGAATCCTAAAGTCAAACTCTTCATCGTATAACCTTGTCTACAAATTTCTTAGCAAAAACAACATTTTTTGGTACAAAAAAAAGTAAATTTGACCAACTTCTATAACATTAATACTACGCAGAAGAGTGTTATATCAACAAGCTTGCAATATATCGGTTTCTTCGGTACGAGGAAACCAATCTATTGTCAGATCGTTGAATCGGTATTATAAATATTAATTTTGAGACCCTACTAACTAAGACCGTCTATAAATCATTTTTTGCCAGAAACAGTTCTGAGTACCAGTTGAAAACATCATTCTAGTGTCATTACTGCAGACTTTGAACAGGTTTATGCATTTTACAAATATTTTATCCCTTTATAAATTTTCACCAATTAAAACCGACGACGAAGGAGAACATTTTGTCATGGTAGGGATTAAAAACAATTACTTCAGTTACTTCGGTTTCTACATTCCGGAAGATGATAATGTGTATAAATAATATGGAGTATAAAAAATCACACAGAAAAAAATAAATCAGAAACAGAAATAAAAACATAACATTGAAGTTGATATTGAAGGTGATTGATAAAGATTTTTGCCTAAAAAAGGTATGCGATCATTTTAAAGAGAAACTTTACAGAAAAAAGTACTTATTCAACCATATGGCAATGATTGACATCTTTATACCGAAGAAACCAATCAACTCGTTGACATAAGACTCCTTCTGTGCAGTTTTAACTTTGTTGAACTTGATCAAATTTAGTTACTTTAAATATCTCTATCAGTTGTTTTTGCTGGGCAATTTTAAGATAGTCCTAGAAAGCCAAAAAAGGAGACATTCCACTGAAATCGACGTCAAACAAAGCGTAACGTCAATTTCATCTAATCGAATGTGCTTTTTTGGCTTTCGCAGCAAATTTTTCGCCTCGTGGAAATCAACCTTTAGAAGTAGTAGCTAATTATGAAAAGTTACAATAAAGTCTCCCTTTAAAGTTATCTCTAGTTGGTGTCCTATTGTTTCGTACTTATGACGTCATAGCTTATCTTTAGTGAGGAAATTCGTATTTTGTATGAGTATAGTGTTTGGATACAAACACTTGTCACAATTAAAATTATATGTAAAATAAACATCGAAAACAGATTCAGCATACAGTTTTGAATCCAACAGTGTGTCATATGATTAAAGAAAATAAAAAACGCATTTTTTTTTTACCTACCATTGTTTACAAATTATCGTATTACAGAAAATGAGCGAATTATTTTAAAAATGTTATCTATTTTTTTTTTCCAAATTAAAAGATTGGAAAAGTCACAAAGTTTGAGCATAATAAAACGGGTATTTAAAACGTTATGCACAATTTACTATGAGGGGGCATGATACCAAGTCGCTATATCCGACACTCCCTAATATAGATTGCTTGAGAGGTGTTCATCTCATGGAAGTCCTGGTTTCATTGTATACCTTTTGAGTTACCAAACTTCATACGCTAGCAGTCACAATTGTAACAATCAAAAGTTTCATTTTTTTAGGATGAAGATTACTATTGTCTTAGTGTTACTAGTAACAACCAGTAGAGCATTTTTAAGCTTCGGACCATGGAACTGCCGTGATCTAGCATGTTATCTAAAAGAAGGGCAAACCATATCTAGTCCGGTATTAAGTTACTGGAAAGTTGAAACATGTGGTTCAATCGGTGGTTTATCTTGTCCTGCAGCTAACGATAGAGTACCCAGTCGCTGCTACGTAAATCTTAATGACCCTGCACTGAGGTTATCTATTTGTAAGAAGCGTGCTTCAAAAGTGCCGGAATACCCGCAAAAATTGGTTATAAAGGTAACGAAGATGGGAAAAGCATTTTGCAAACCACATAATGCAAATCATTTCTGGATGGATAAGGCTACACCTAGTAGTGTTCCTAGAGTAACGTCCGTTTGTTGTACTAAATATGCTGAATTACCATGGTTACCAAAAAGCATTTATCAATTACCATGTTAAGGGATGTCACAGTAGAACGTCATCGGAACGGATTTAAACTTACAAAAGAAAGATATTTGTACTTTATATTTCTTCATGCGAAGGCGCATGATATGAACCATACTGATACACAAGATGCATGTGCATCATTAAGTTTGATTTTCATTGGGTAAATAATTCCGTGCGAAATCCAATAGAAAACACTATATTGGTAGAAATTGACATCATACGGCGTGTGATGCCAATTGTTACCAAATAAATGTCTTCTTCTGGCTTTCCTTTATAAGTGAAAATCCGCCTATACAGTTCTTTGAATCCTTATTTTATAGTTAAAAATAGAACTTAGATTGTATGTGAAGGACTTTCAATACAGCGAGAGGGACAATTGAAGATGATCTCGAATATTATTCTCAGTGTTTGATAATCGTGTATAATGACAATACGCAGTACACAAAGGAATATCTGGGATTTTATGCTCTGTGATCTCTAACGCTGTTTAACTCAGCTTTAAGAAATTTCAAGTGCAGAACCTTGGATAATATTTGCGTTTGTCAGTCTACAATGCCGGAAATATAATATGAGTCATTTTGCAAATTTATACGTACAATACACGCCACAAGTAAAACCAAAATACAGAAAACGACCACGAGAAGTCCCTGGAGATTTATCGAGTAGATCTTATGACTTTTTGCAAACTCGGGGTATATTCTGTTGTTCTCAGCAGTCGAATTTTCGTATCATTCGTTTTGCTTCTCAAAATTATAGATTTATTCTCTATGTTGAAATTTCGACTTTTTGCAAAAATTTCACTTTACAGTATTATTTTCCAGGATTGTAGTTATAACTATTCCTAATGCCATGATGTAGTTTAGCATGTCATAAACGTAATGAATTTCTTTCCCGATAATAGGAGAATTATCTCTCCAAACGCATCCCATAATAAATCATTAGGTCTATGACATAATAAACTAATCGTTTCATTATGGAGAACGACGAGTTTAACTTTATACTTTATCCTTTTTTCGTCATGGTTTACACCACGCCGAAGCGTTACTGAATGGTAGTGTTCTACTGCGTTTGTTGTATATATGAAGTGTGAAAGAATTATAGTATAATTAAGATAATTATGGTTTTATTTACTTCCTGTAGATGCTACGTGATGAGGTGCAGGTCTCACCACATAGCAACTTGTTTTACATAACATATTAATGCATTCCAATACATTGTTTCTTAACGGATGGTGATTTATGTAGCCTGGTCTTAAGACGAAGATCGATCCTCTTTCTTAGTCTGTTTACTTCTGCAGTTAATGTTATACATTGACATCAGAATTCACCAACACAAAATGCTTTAATTATAGATATACGAAAATATCTATGTATATCATGCTTTAATGTACGATAATTTATTCATTATTGATCGATTTTTTCAAAATATTGCTAAATACCACTCTTCATTGCGGCATAATAATTAATAATAGTACTATAGCTAGCTCCCACAACTCAAGTTCAAATAAATCAAAACAAGAGCTTTTCCAAAGTACCTAAATCTATACTCTTCGTTTATTATAAGTACCACAAAACAAATGACAATTCAAAACTGGCGATAAAATTCAAGCATGACGATAACAAACATTTGTTGTTTCTTTGACATGTTTGGCCAACAACAGTTTTGTTTTGATATCAGGTGCCCTGAACTAAAAGTCGTGATCTGAAAAGAAATTTTCTGCCTATTATATACAAATAGGCTATAAACAAATGATAAATGGGCGGATATTCGTTGTTTGTTGTTTCAAACAACGAATATTAAATTCAACATATAACTTTTAGTTAACGCCAACGCTCACAAAAACACGCACTAGACTGTTAAAATAAGTAATTTACAGAACAGAATTACTCTCCAACAATTTTCATTCTACAGACCAGACCAAAAAGCCTCAACAGAGGTGGAGAAAGGGAAAAGAACTTTGGTTACTAGGGTGTAACTATTTCAGCAGTGTGAGCCTCGTCTGATAAATATGATGATGAAAATGTTGATGGACTTGACTCGAGTAGGATGGAGAATCTGCACTGGTGTATATCATTGCGTTATATTACACACGGTAATTAAATGTGAATTTAAGTGAATGTGAATGCTGAGCTTCAATCTTAAAAGTATTGACTGTACTTAACACAGCACGAACCACTCCAACAATTCTTAACAAAACTGTCCTTGAGATGGCCTACGTCTTGCATCGAACAAGAAATAGAATCTTCAAAGAATTCGATACCATGTCCAATAACTAAATCACTCTTTCTTTTATACTGTTCATATTTTCACTGTTTTTCTCTTATAAAAACCTTATCTCTTGTAAAGAAAACTTTTACATGCACACACTCAAGTCATGTTTACAAGTTTGAATCGGAAATTATAAATTATATTTTTCCGCATGATTAATTTTAGAATAAGTCCTGGTTTACATTTAAGCAAGCAAAAAATAGACATCAATTATTATACCCATACAATTGTTATTCCTTATCCACGACCATAGAGCATAAACATGTGTGCGCTTACATGTTTATATATTTTGCTTCGTGAATTGACGTGAATTGACGTAAATGACGAATAAAGTATGCCAATATTATGCCAACAATAGTCAAGAACCATATCAGAGATGATGTAAAAACAACAGTGACATGCTGAAAGTCTGCTGAAACAAACATTTAATCATAAACTCTCGATCGTATAAGATGTCTGTAAATTTCAAAACAACATATAAATCGTAGTTAATTTGACCGAATTCAACAAAATTTAGACTGTACAGTATGATGTTAGTATAGAATGAGCTTGTAATGGATTGGTTTCTTTGGTACGAAGGAATCAGAATCTTTCGCAACATCATTGGCATTGAAGGTGGATTTCCATTAGCAGAAAATTCCGTGCCGGATCCAAAAGAAGACATTCTATTAGTAGAAATTATCATGTGATGTCAATTTCTACCAATGGAATGTCTTTTTTTGGATTCCGCTCGGAATTTTCCGCTAATGGAAATCCACCTTCAGTACCCTTTAACCTTATTCGAACCGGGGGTGGCGAGGGGGTGCTATTTTAGCGGACGTCTACTGTAATTAGTATATAAACGCTTTTTGAAATGTAATTTAGAGATAACCCCCAATATATCATGATTTATAATCCGAAACAATTAATTAACTACGAGTAAAAGAAAGGAAAAGGAGTAACTAAAATAAAAATGAAGTGTTTCAACGGCATTCTTTTAGGGCTTTTGGTTGTAACTTCTGCTACGTATTCCCTTTCTTTGTAAATATTCACTAAATATAACAGACGAAGGAGTGCGTGTGTAAACATGCACTGTGTAAACATGCACAAATGACACATTGTTATCTTAAGCCAGTTAAACTGCATAAATAGTAGCATGGCTCAAAAAAAGCACCCAAGCAACACAAAAGTACAGTTGATGTCAAAGGTGATTTGAAAAATCTTTACTGAAAAAGGTAATTATTTAATGGAACTCTCAAAAATAAAATATACAGAGGAGAGTATTGAGTCAACAATCTTGCAATGGATTGGTTTCTTTGTACCAAACATCCAATCAATTCTTTGTAGCGAATGACCCATTGCAAGCTTGTAGAAATAATACTATTCTGGGCCATTTTTATTTTGTTTACTTTGGTCAAATTTATTCTATAAATCTACCCGGTAAGTTTATATTTGGAACTGACTTTTAAGAAGTTCTCTTAAAGGATGATCAACCAGGCAAAATATTTGCGACAAAAGCCAAGAAAAGACATTCCATTGGTAGAAATAGATCCAACAACATATTTGACGTCGAATTTTACCAATGGAATGTATTTTCTTTCTTCTTTTTTTTCTTTTTCTTTTTTACTGCAAAATGTTCCTCCAAAGAAAATTGACCTTAAAAGTAAATATTCTCAAAAGGACAAAGATTGGCTGCAAAAACCAAAATAAGACATTTTATTAGTAGAAATTGATTTTTCAGATAATTATAACGGCAATTTCTGCTAGCCTTTCTACGCCTTCTTTTGGTGTTAGAAGCGTATGTTTCACCTAGTAGAAATTTACCACTAGTAATAATTATGAGAGGCTACATATGACACATAATAAATAATAAATGCTTTGGTTTGTCAACACCGTTTTTCTGTTGTTCAAATGTTAACGTTTGGCAAAGAGTTTTAAATGCCATAGACAGATCAGAACCCAGAAGAAACATTATTTTTCGAACACAGTTGATAATTCTTGATTATGTTAGTATATGTCAGATTTTGTGGTATACTTTTTCATAAAGTCCAATGACGGATGACGTCATATGGTCTGGTGCAAAATATCACTTGGGACATTTATGCATTATTATTCTCTGGAAAGAAAAATTGCCAATTAACGTTGAACAAAGGGATTTAGCGGAATGACATCATTTTTCCTTTGTTTAAATAGAGACTATGCCTTAAAATATCGTTCTCGACGTAAAGGCAACGTGATGGAATGATGTGGTCACGTGCCAATATCACAACGTGAATTCTTCTAAACAATTATGGATTTGTATTCTTTGAAATGGAACTTTTACGTTCAACGCTATTGAAGTAGTAATCGTCTAATAGCGACGTTATCGGGGTAGAGGCAATATAGTGATACATGGTCAATAATTTTACAACAAGAATAAATATTGAAATACCAACGTTAATTCGCAATTATGTTAATCACAATTTGAAGTCTAAATCAGAATCAGGAGTATTCTGTCCAGTTTTAACTTAGGTACATGGACCTCTAAATGAGTCGAAGAAACCAATCAAATGCGAATTCGTTTAGGGTGAAACCCAATTAGGAGTCAATGTCTTAAATTTAGCCACATTTAGTCTCCCTACCACAAAAGTTGTTTTTGCTGCGAAATTTGAGATTGTCCTTTAGAAGTAGTAATTGTAAAGGTAGATTTAAACTAATTATATATGTTGCACAAAACTCAAAAAAGACAATCAATTAGTAGAAACTGACATCATTCGCCGGGTGATGTCAATTTCTAACAATGGAATGTCTTATCTTGACTTTTGCGCGAAATATTTCATCTAAGTTTAAATCCAAACTGAAATCTCCTAATAATACCTAATATGGGTAGATACTATTTAAATAATCTTTGTTTTTATCATTGTGAGAGGTTATGGTTTTATTATATTCGTTAGGAGTTACCAAACTCTATACCCAGGAGTCCCAGATGTAAAATAAAAATTGTTTCCTTTTGTTTTATAATTTAGGATGGAGATTATTATCGTCTTAATGCTACTAGTATCAACAAGTAGTGCGTTTTTAAACTTCGGACCTTGGAACTGTCGTAATATAGAATGTTTTCTAAAAGAAGGACAAACCATATCTAGCCCTGTACTGCGTAGCTGGAGGTATAAAACATGTGGTTCAATCGGTGGTTTATCTTGTTCTGCAGCTAACGATAGAGTACACAGTCGCTGCTATAAAGATCTTAATGACGATGCTGAAAGGTTCCTTATTTGTAAAACACGTGCTTGGAAAGTGCCGGCACACCCGCAAAAATTGGTTATAAAGGTAACGAAGATGGGAAAAGCACATTGCAAATCAAATGATGCAAATAATTTCTGGATGGATAAAGATGCACATGGTGTTCCTAAGGTGACATCCATTTGT
>JAULBZ010005967.1:0-12850 GCA_032360805.1 Neoturris breviconis
ATGACCAATGTTAGAGAGAAAGGTAAACATATTTCAGGCAACTAAACTACTTGGTTTCAGTCTAGCAAGAGCATTTTTTGACCATCTAGGCACACAAAATGTCAAAATCTTCGCCTCTAGATTTTTAATTAAGCAGACCTTTCGTTATTGTTATTTATTTACATATTTATTTTAGATAATAATTTTTACTGATAAAGAAAATAATATAATGATTATTGTATTGCTGTTTTCACTTCTACATTCTGGTATGTCTACTCATTTATCATTTATATAGTGTATATATACAGTATATACTGTAAAATGTGATTCCTTGAATACTGTATATGCCTCTGTTGAATAAATACATTCTCTATTTTTTTCCAGAATATAATTATATAATTGTGTAAATTAAATTGCGTAAACGCCAACGTCTTGAAACTTTGTTACATTTAGTATAATCTTATTTTACCATTTTTGGAAATATTTAGCTACTATAACATGTGATCTTTTAAATTTATTGGTCATTTCTGGAAACCATCTTTCAATTGCCCTTCTTATAAAAGTAGAGAAATACAAATGTTAATAACTCAATATTTATCGTACGACTAATTACATCATTATCTTTGTGCTGACATTATAATTACGTTGTCATGACATCATTTGGTGACATCAAAACAGAATGTAAAAAGCTTTAGAACAAAAATTAAAAAAAAATCATAGTATGGTGTGAATTTTGATGATGTCAGCAAGAAATGATGACATCAGCAAAAAATATTTATTTCAAAATGAATCCGCACAATCTGCCCCTCCCCTCCCCCCTTCCCCCAGCCATTTCAACATATCCAAATCCCAGCCCAAACTGGGCAAGCATTCAACATTTTCATTTTACCAAATTTGTTATATTTTCATGTTACAGCATTGGCATCTAGTTGTTACTTTCCAACTCTTCCTATTAATACTGTTGAATTTAACCAACGGCGTGATTCATATCCAGACAACTCAATCTTCTACTATAAATGTAAACAAGATTTTCATTTTGACGATAATGAAGACAGACATAAGGTGAAATGTAACAATGGAAGATGGGAACCTTCTCTTCTCAAATGCATTGGTAAGTTTTACTTACAAATACAAACCTGAACATATCTGTAAAACGCATCACCTGTGAAACCAAAATTGCTCCTCCACAAGGGATGTCCAGCGAAATAAGAATGATAATCACTGTGGAAGAGAGACTTTTGAGCATAGAAGCTATGCTCAAGAATCCCTTTTCCACAGTGATTACTCTTGGACCACCGTATATTATATCTTGGTAATGTTAAAATCGTTTTTACTCCGGCAAACCTCAAAATATATAGAAAATATAGAAAATTCAATATCAATATCAAGGACTGAACTATCGATATAATCATCATCGTAACGGTAAAAATGCTACGTTTGATATCGCGATATATTGATATGAAATAACGATAGTTCATATTTTCCAATTTTTTCTCCCTGTTTAAATTCTGTATCTTTTTAAGGGATTAGATTTATCAAAATTATTTTCCTTTTAAAATTTTATAAACACTTCATTTTTTCAGTATTATATTTCATCAAAAGCTCTGAGAGACTATATTCTTGTGCATATTTTTAAACAAAGAACTTGTGCTTTCTATGAAACTGACAAAAAACATTTTATGTATAGCACCAAGCTTCCTCACTCCGCTCTCTTACTATAAATTTGTATATTTTCGCTTGAGTTTCACTTAAGCCCATGGGAAAGTGCTGAGCGTCTCTGGAGGTAATGTTTGATAAAAAATAAGAGTGCAATATTCGTGCTATTTCATGTAGGATATTTATCGTCCCACTTCTAATCGATATTATCTCAATATCGTCCATATCGCGATAACCTTACCTCAAAAAAATTACATGGGATCACCTGCGGGGAGTGTTTTTTGAGCACGGTTTTCAAATTTAAAGCTGGAAACTCTACTAGTAAAACACTTACCACAGGTGATATCTGACAGTTACTTTGAGGCTTGCACAAGTACTCTTCTAAAATGATTATAATTGAGTATAAAAGTTTCTTAACTTTTTACTGTTTGAGTAGTATATACTGGTTACTTATAAAAATGGTCGCAGGGTTCGAATTACTGTATGGAACTCAAATTGCTTAGCAAAAGTTGTTAATTGTTTAGAAAACAATGGTAATTCTTGCAAAGCCGAGCAATAAAAACAGAAGTGTAGCAATACTAGAAAAATGGTTTATAAAATGCGAAGTGCTACCCACTAATTCGTACCCTATATATTATTTGATATTCACTCTTCTAAAATGCAGATCTCTGAATTCACGTCAGCATTCCCCTGTGGAGGAGCATCTTTGGAGACTAATTTGCAGCAAATTAGCCTCTAAAAATGCTCTTCTACAGGGGAATGTCGTCGCGAATTCATGGCCGGACAATGATTATTTGCTCCTATTTCGAATATATACTGCAGAAGGTTTTGTAAATTTGGTTATGATCAGTGCTTGAAATAAGAACAAATAATCGCTGTGTGTAAATAGTATGATGCAAAAAATTATTTGCAGCTGAAAACTCCACTCAAAAAAGCACTCCTTTACTGGTGACATCTGACGGTTATTTTGAAGTTTGGGATATATGTAGTGGGCAAATATTATTTTTTATTAAAAATTATTTTTTAATAAATTCTTGCCTACTGAGCATGAACATGATTGAATAGAGACTAAAGTCACAAATGTTACGTTTCGCTGGCATTAATTTTTGCGGATAGCCACAAAAATTATGTTTCGTGGTAATTATTTTCGAAAATTGCCACATAGGTTTTCTTTGGTGGGAAACTATTTTAACAAAATAATCATATCATGAGGAGCGAACATATATTGGTATTTTCATCTTTTTGCTACTTCATCATCAAATATATCAAGACTTTTTTTGTGGAAGAAAATAACACAGATTTGTTCAGAAACCACGAAAACCGCAAAAATTCTGCCTCAAAAATTTGTGCCATTAAATTTATGTATTTATTTTGCAGATAAGTGTGATGGTAAATGTGGCTCCCATGGAGATTGTACAAATACTATTCATGATCAAGCAACACCTGTTGGCGAGTGGAGCTGTTCTTGTAAAACAAATTATGCTGGTCCTCAATGTAACCAACGTAAGTATACTGGATGATGCCAATGTGTTCATTTCATAATCCTCAAAATAGTTATAATATCACCTTGTGTCATTTTAGCCTTGGATGGACTATTGTTATCATTTTCCGGTAGTGTGGGCAATCCACTTCTGTTCCTGTAGGGTGATCATCTTGAAATTTGGTACCAGCATTATAGGCAACATTTCAGAAGGATTTACATGACATTATTTCGATTTCGTCCATGCAGGACCAGGTACAGGCACATATGATCTACTGAAAAGGTGGAGGAAATTTGGCATCGGCACTCTGGATGCAGGACCACTTGCCTGATTTATTTCGATTTTGTCAACTGGGACTAATTGTCATCGATTGGAGATATGAAAAATATGAATTCTAAGAGGACATTATTATAATATATGGTCGTAACTCTGGAAGAATTTTTTTTAAAAATTGGGTGTTCGAAATAAGTGCAAATAATCACTGTAGAGGAGGGATCTTTGAGCATTAATTCAGACTTGCTAGCCTGAATTAATACTAAAAAATTACTGCTCCACATTGATTATTCGCTTTTATCTTGAACACTGAAATTATGAGATTTTGATCATCTTCTTGAAAATAACAAGGGCTTAGAAAAGTGTTGGAAAAAATTAATTTCTATGAAATTTTAAGTCCATTCATGAAAATAATATGTGTACTTTTATGTAATGATCGTAAATTTATGAATAAATTATTTATATTTTGTAGAAGTGTGTGAAACCCCTAGCAACTTTCCTAATGGGAAATTTCGTCTAAGTAGTGGTTTCAAACAAGAGGGAAAGTACTCTATTGGTACAACATTAGAGTTTACATGCAATTCTGGATATCAGTCAGTGAATGGAACAAGGAGATATAAATGTGAAAAAGATGGATGGAATAGATTTGGTGCCCCCTTCCCCATGTGCCAAAGTAAGTATTTTTGATTTGGTTATTGTTGTTAAAGTGGATTTTTTTAGACTACTAAATGTCTAGGCTTATGAAAATGAGTCTTAATTACATTTAATGGATATTTTTATATACTAAATACTGGATCTTCAATTGCATTTAAAATCTCAGCGACTTCAGCCCATGCTTCTCTTCTTTTTACAGTTCCTTGCTTGTATTAATATGTTTCCACAAGAAATTTCTTGACTAGGAAGTCATCATGTGAATCTGTCCATATCTTTTCTTGTCTAAATATAGAGAAAAATTACTTAAAATTTTATTTTGAAAACATTAGTTTTGTGGATAAAACATCAACTCAATGTCTAAGACAATTGGTTTCAGTTTCTAATTTTGGCTGATCTCTAGTTAGATGGCTAGACTACAAGCCTGTATATAACTGCTGGACATCACCTGTAGAGAAGTGTTTTTTGAGTATAGTGTTCAGCTTAAAAGCTGAATACTATACTCAAATAACACTCCTCCACAGGTGATGTCCAGCAGTTATGTTCAGGCTTGGACTGTAAAGTAACAAGAACTAAACAAGGACAACAAAAAATATATGCAACAATAGCATTGAGATGGATTTAGAAATTAAGACAATGGATAGCGTAAACTATGAATAAGCTCTGAATAATCACCATTTATGCCAAAACATTATAAATAAATGTTTTTAGTAAAAAATATCCCATACAACACACACACACATGGAAATCAGTTCAAACCCATCCTATATAGTAGAAAAACAGAAAATTATGTCAGCTATATTAAAAATTTAGTTGATGTAAAAATACAACAAAGTGTTTTTCTTTGAAAAACTCACAGAATTTTGCTTACTGACGTTTATTGACTCGTTCAGTGTCCATTGTGTAGCATGTCCTTGCGAGAAAATACGGTAATTGTTATTCCACTTATAGGAGCTGTCTGTCGACCTTTCGTCCATTCGAATCTCATTTTCTCACCAAAGCAACCAACATATCCACCAGGCTCTACTGTTACTTTTCACTGTATGAGAAGTAGGTATAAGCTCTTTGGTCCATCTTCTGCAACATGTTACAATAATGGAATATGGTCAGTTGCTTGGCCTACTTGTGCAGGTACTTACAAGGCTCGAAATAACAGCTAGTCATCACTGTGGAGGAGAGATTTTTCAGAATATTTTCAGCCAACTTGGCTGAAAATATTCTAAAAAATTTCTTCTCCACAGTGGTGACCGGCTGTTATTTCGAGCCCTGTACTTATAATTTTTCAATTTGTTGCAATCATGCCTTTACATGTACCCCTAAATTAGTTTCACCCTAAATGATCCTGAATAGCAAGCTCGTTTATGGTGAAACTCATTTAGGGGTTCATGTAAATGCTGTCACAGAGATGCCAGTGTTTGAAATGAAAACACTGTGGAGGTGGGATTTTTGAGCATTGATTCAGCCTTAATAGCCTCAAGCAATGCTGGAAAATCACTCCTTCACAGTGGTTATTTACTCTTATTTTAAACACTGGATGATAATTATGGGCATATATTTGATGGGGCATATTTGGGAGGGTATCTGTTTGTGTTCCAGATTTGTGGGTGCGTGCTTATAATCGGGATTTAAAAAGTAAGAAACACTTCTGACTTTTGCTAGATCAGCAATGTTCGAGCATTGTAGCTTTTGTTTCAATCCAAGAATATTTAGTCCTGTAAACACACTGCCGGACATCACCTGTTGAGGAGTGTTTTTGAGTATAGTGTTCAGCTTAAAAGCACACCGAACACTGATAAATGTACTATTCTGTCTCTAAAACTCTAAAAATCTTTACTTTTATTTCAGATCAAGAATGTCCAAGGCCTCCTTATATAAGAAACGCTTATAAAGAGATAAAGACATATAATATTGGGGATAAAGTACGATATACTTGTCGTTCTGGCCATGTACTAGTTGGTACAGTTGATCAGTTAGTTTGTTCAGAAACATTACAATGGGAAGGTATTATGCCACGATGTTTATCTTTTGCCGACTTCAAAAAGTACTGTCAACAGCAAAATAAGTATATGATGCCACTGCTTGGAAAGTATGTATGTAGTGACAGAGGTAAGTAAATCAAACCCAGTTGTCCAAATAAAGCTACGATTAACCGGGCCGGTTTTGGCTACCATCTTGAAAAATCGGCTACGACTCGGAAAAATCTGTGGAAAGAGTACAGATTTTTCCGAGCGGTAGCCGATCTATTAAGATAGTAAACAAAATCGGCCCGATTAATCGTAGCGTGTAAACGTAGCTTAAGAGCAAAATGATCACTGATGGGTGGGGAGATTTTCGAGTATATATTTAGGCTTTACAGCATCAAGTTATATGCTCAAAAATCTTTCTATCGCATTGATTATTTGCTATTATTTTGGCCTTTGCAAGGCTAAAAATAACTGTCCGACACCAACTGTATTTTTTTAATTTTAGTATAGACTCTCATCTTTGCAACTAAACTCAAAAAATATTTAATTTGACGATAATTTTTTAAACCAGCCAGTGGGCAAAAACTTGTTCAAAGTCCGCAGTAAAGATGCTAGAACAACGTCGTTCTCGACGTTGTTCTAGCGTCTTTACTGCGGACTTTGAACAATTTTTTGCTCGCTGGACAGTATGAAAATGTTCTGAACATATTAGTAATTTTCAACAAAACTTTCACAGAACGTTGTTCTAATGTTATTTTTCTGACTTTGAACAGGTTTTTGCCGGCTGGGTCGGTAATCCAGTGGACAGAAACTTGTTCAAAGTCAGCAGTAGAGACGTTAGAACAACGTTATCAACATTGTTCTAACGTCCTTTATTGCCGACTTTGAACACGTTTTTGTCCACTGAGAATGCATATGAAATAAATGAATTAATGACAGACTACGTTGTAGTTTCTGAATATTTAAATACTGCACGGATGTTTTTCTCTATAGCGATTGCAACAACTCCTTTAACAAGGAAAAATGAAGGAGATACGTCAACGAGGCCATTGACAATTGTCACAGCTACTGCCGGTGGCTTATTGTTACTTCTTTTGTTGGTTATCAGTCTAGTTGCATTTCAAAGACGTCGTATTGCTAGAGTCGGTCGGCGACATGGACGTCAACGTATGAACAGTGACGATGATAGATATTCGTTTGTGTACTACTCGAACGATGTGCACGTAGTGCTACCGTCGTACGATGAAGCCATGCAAGGTGTAAGGGGATCTCAACCTCCTCCCTATAATACAAATGCGGAAAATTCTATCTCTGCACCACCTGCTAGTGGAAATAGTGTCCAAAACACAGGTATGAGTCATTGCGGAATGCTTGCTGTTGGTAGGCAACAAGCCTGGTTATAACTGTCGGATATCACCCGTGGAGGAGTGTTGTTTTAGTATACTCAAAAAACACTCCTCCACGGGCGATGTCCGGCAATTTTATTCAGACTTGGGCAACATGTTGAATAGACATCAGTTTAAGGTCTAGGCGTTAGTGCTCGAAATAATAGCAAATAATCACTGTGGAGGAGTTATTTTTATAAAATCGCTCCTCTGCAGTGATTATTTGCTCTTATTTGTCGACGACAGATATATTATGGGTAAAATATAATGGTCCCTGGTTTAGTGGTTAAGCAGTGGTGTTTTTGATCGGGGAAAAATTCGAGCCACGTCCCTGGAAGCACTGCCGTCTACCTGTTCTTCTGTAAAGTGGTTCCGTTTCCTTTCTAGTTTTTTTTTACCTGTTTCCTTGCTGTCTTTCCATCCGGCAAAAACCTGTTTAAAGTCAGTAAAATAACGTTAAAACAGCGTTCTTTGAACGTTGTTCTAACGTTATTTTGTTGACTTTGAACAGGTTTTTGCTGGCTGGGTTGTATTTACTCAAGTTTTACAAATCTTTATGAGCTACGCCTAGTAGACACTGCCATGTAATGTCATCCTTTTTTCCATCATGCCATAAGTTGTATATATTGCTTACCAAGCCTGAATATACCGGCCGGATATCACCTGTGGAGGAGTGTTTTTTTAGTGTCAGCTTCAAAGCTGAAAACTATACTCAAATACACTCCTCCACAGGTAATGTCCGGTGAATTTATTCAGGTTTGCTTACCCAGTTGGCAAAAACCTGTTCAAATTCATCAGTAATGACGTTAGAACAACGTCGAAAACGATCTTGAACATGTTTTTGCCCGCTGGGTTCGCTTAGTTTGTTATGATTTTTTTTTTTATAATAAACAGTTTGTAATAAATACATCTTAATAATATCTTAGATTCAACAGAAGAAAATCCATACGCAACTATTGATGAGATTCTGCCACAGAATTCTGCTGAGCCTCCATCTTTGAGAAGATCGTCCATATCATCGTCCGCAGAAGAGCCTATATACGCATCTATTCAAAGAGTTTTGGGTTCAACACGTCGTTCAAACTCACAGGAGGAGAGTGCTTCTATTACTACTCTGAACTCTCAAGAAGAGGTCGCGTCCACATCTACATCTCCTGATAATGATAACGTGTCCACTAATAATATGTTTACTCAGGAGGAGAGTATTGATACAGAATCAGTTTCATCAGCGGAATTGTGTAATGATGATGACTATGCACCTCTTATCAGTAGCAGTAATACTTAGTTTCTAGACTAGATTAAATTCGCATCTGTGCCATGAGTTTTGGTAGGAATGTCCTAGAAATTAAGTTGTCTCCTCACACCACTTTTAACCCTATTTAGGCCGGGGTGGAGTACAAATTGCTCCTGTTAAACATTTCCCCACAATTTATCTAGGATCATTTCCAATTTATTTTTTTCGGTAACTAGGGATAATTTCCCCTAGCAGCCATATGCTCGACAGGTGGTAGAAAAAAAATTCAAAAAAAATGTTTTTATCTAATCTTTGCTTGGAAATTATTTTGATATATAGTTTTGGAACAAAAAGATTTTCACCTAAAATTGTTTTGTGCCACCTGTTTTACCGTGATGACGTTATCGTGAGTAATGACGTCATCAAGAAAATTATTGCGCTAATATGTTAATTGTATGTTGACCTAGCTTTCTGGAAAGTTTTAATTCTACAGCATGCTTTCATCAAACATTTTGGAGGACCTGAATAGGGTTAAACCAGTGTTTTCACTACATCTTTTTTTATCTCATTTACCCTTTAAGATCGGCGCTATGAACTCATTTTCATACTCCCTATATCACCCAAATGGCACTTGTGCCATCACACTTGTGTCAGTTAACTTCCAAGCCAGATCTTGACAGTAAATCATGTATTTGTTGAAAAATGTAAAAATGCTGTCAACTAAAAACCGTTTCTCATAAAGGGTGAAATGGATTCATTATTTATTTCGAGGAGATGGATGCGTAAATATGCTTAAAAAATAAGAATAAATAATCACTGTAGAGGAGTAATGTTTGAGCATAACTTCAGGCTTTGTAGTCCGAACCGACGCTCAAGAATCCCTCCTCTACAGTGATTATTTGTTCTTATTTAAAGTACTGTAAGGGACCGTCTCAAAAATAAAATCTACTAAGGAAAGTACTGAGTAAATGATCTTGCAATGAATTGGTTTCTTCGTACCGAAGAAACCAATCCATTACAAGATCATTGACCTGACACACTTCTACACAGATTCATTTTTGTTGAATTTTAGTGAGGGTCCCTAACTTAACTATACTTTTTATATATTTCCTAGTCGACACGTGACATTTAATTTCCGTCGAAAAGATGTTGATATAATGTCCGATACGTCAAAAGGATGTAACTTTGATGCTAATTAGACTTCTCGTGTCCGTAGGGTCCTAGAGGCCAAAAACTTGTGTTCAAATTTCGCAGGAAAGACCCTAGAACAACGTTGTTTTAAGTTTTATAACGTCTTCTGCGGACTTTGAATAAGTTTTTTGTACATTGGGTTGTTCAATTTTGTATAGCTTTTGATATAAAAAACAAATATATGTATAATAAATGGATTTAGTTAGTCATTCATGATTATCCCACTTTAAATTACTCTCTGAAGGGTAATTGTAGGGGTGGGGGTTAAATTTCTTTTTTAGGGGGAAAATATCACCAATTTCAATATTTAGCATATTTCAATAAAACATCAACCTCCTCTCCTAACTATTACCTCCCCTTATTTAAATCAAATCGGGACCATTTTCTTTCACTGTACTTGATAGAAGTTAAAAAAGAAACAAATATTTTTAAAAATGAGGAACTATGTAGTCAAAAGACCATATAGTATAGTACAGTAAGAAAAATAATAGTTTTTTAGCTAAATATACGAATTCCATGTGTTTTTGTATTCTCGATTTAAACTCTCCACCCAATTATTACCTCCCTCTCCTTCTAATTATGGCATTTGCTAAAACTGCCATTCCCACAAATTATTAACACCCTCCCCCCTAAGCAAATTTCAATGAAACCTAAAAAGAAGAAATTATAATACTAGTACATTAAAGGAGGGGTTCGTTGCTCGCAGTAAAACTTGTTACAATGTAATAACTTCATTTTTTGTGCAGGGACTTCTAGTTATCGTATTGTAGCCTAATTCGGGGCAAAACGAGTCTCTTAACAAGGAAAAACAGAATAAATCAGGAAATAATGCTTTATAGTAAAATTTTTCTTTTGCATCCTACAGAACTGCACACTGTAGTTAAAATAAGGTAGAAAAATTGTTTCCAAAATGGTAATAGACAGACCAAAGTCCAATTCAAAATTGCGGACATGTCACTCATTTTACCCTGCGGATGTAAGGGAAAAATGACAACCTCGTTCCCAGGGCTTCTTCTCTTTCACAGCGTTAAACGTCAAGAGAGAAGAAGCGCCGGGAACGAGGTTGGAAACATAAGTCATTCACTGCTGAAGAGTATCAATTATAATGGGCAAACAGGCTAAGACATTCATACATTGACTTGGATTTACTTTGGCTGCCATTAAACTACACATATTTTGAAATACAACGTTTTAAAAGTCAGATAGATCAGGAGGAACCCGTCTCCTCAAAATACGCATATCTCAGGAAATTATTATTGAAGAAAAGAGTCCATAAATATTTCAAGAAAGATCAAAAAGTTTGCGGCAATGGCGAACATAAACACAACTTTCTATCAACATATACCATAAGCTACCACATTTATTTACTATATCATGCACTCTCCCGCACTTCATCGCAGTGTTTTCTATGGTTGAATCTTTTAGCCCCTTCGACTCGTTTTGCCCGAATTACGCTAACAAGTTTTACTTTGAGTAACAAACGCATCGTTTCATTGTTTTATGAAAAGTCTATTGATTTCATCACCAATACAAATATGCTGCGTCATATTATCGTGTATAGAACGGGCAGTCAGAATCGATAGTTACAGTCCTTTCCGTATTTTGCAGCATTGTTCTGTTTTGTTTTATTATTTATCACTACCATAAACATCTGACATCATAAAAAAAATTAAAATGAACTATGAGCATAGCTAAAAAAAATGACATCACAGCATTGTGGCTAGAACATAATTAGAATGTCTTGCGTTTAACCCTATTTCTACTGGGGAGGTAGGGGGAGGGGTGGTTGTTTGAACCCTCCCCCAGTATTGAGGAGCCCTGCGTTAGTGTGGTGGGCTTTCAAAATAGTTATGGTATGGTTACAATATGGTTATAGTTATGGTATGAATATGGTTACAGTATGGTCATGCTTTCAAAATGGTTATGGTATGGTTACGATATGGTTATAGTTATGGTGTGAATATGATTACAGTACGGTTATTATATGGATATGTGTGGTAACGGTATGGTTAAGGTTACGGTATGGTTATTATATGGATATTGTATAATATGGTTATGGTATATCATAGGTATGGTTTTGGTACGGTTATGGCATAGTTATGATATAGTAATGGTAAGGATAGGGTTATGGTAACAGTTTGGTTATGGTAACAGTTTGGTTATGGTAACGATATAGTTATGGTTGCGGTATGGTTATGGATTTGGATGGTTACGGTACGGTAATGACATAGTTATGTTATGACATGGTTAAGATTATGGTATGGTTATAGCAACAATATGGTTATATGGCAACGATATAGTTATCGTTGCGGTATGGTTATGGTATGGTTATGGCATGGTTATGGTATGGCTATGGTTTTGGCAAGTTTGTGGTATGTCTATGGTTACGGTATGAATTATGTAATCTTGAAAAATTTGAAGACGTAATTGTAGCTATATGATGACGTTGTATAGACAGCCATGTGAAACTTCATGGTGACGTCATATTGATGTTCTGAAAATCGTACTTCCCATCCTCGGTTTATCTTCATATTTGGTTACTTGTGACAGCCTGAGAAATTTGAAGGCATAATGGCTGTTAGAGCCAGCCTCTCTCCAGCGTCTGGTACTACTCGTAGGTTTACTAGGTTGTTGTTGTATTTGGTCATTTGTTCCTTGTGTGATAGGAGCTTTACCCTTTGGCATGGGTCGTGTCACATTGGGTGTAATTGATCAAACAGTTTGCCAACTTATTTGTGTGATGTGTGCAAGTATGCACTCCTCCATTTAGCTTGTATCTGTGCACGCATCACATCCACTACGTATGTACAATTGTACTCTCCGTTAGAGAGTTGTACGTGCAGGTTATGTTTTATTATTTCTATTTGTTCTTTTTCTCCCATGGCTATTCTCCAGCTACCATTTTACTTGTTTTTTACATTTTCTGTCACAGAAAGAATTGCAGTTACAAGCGAATTGCGTCAACCTCGTTCCCAGGGCTTCTTCTCTCTTGACGTTAAACGTCAAGAGAGACGTAGCCCTGGGCACGAGCTTGGA